>VHZZ01000070.1:348596-366996 GCA_009801015.1 Silene noctiflora | reverse complement strand
AAAAAAAAATTAAACACAAAGTAAGATAATAAAATACTTTAGGTTATAATGTTATATACATTATTTAGTTCACGTATTACATCTTGTTTTATAATCTATTTCCATCTTATCCTCTTCCTCCTTTCTTACTTCTTCATTTTCATTTTTCTCGCCAAATATTTGTCCTATAATTGATAACATCTAACCCAAAGATTAGTGTTGTTTACAGAAGTCTAGAATGATTAATATGAGTCTTCATTCTCATACTACAAAATGATCATTTCTCTAACTTAAAAGCATAAATTAACTTAATTATATGATATGTAACTACTTAATTTAACAATAACAATTAAAAAAAGTATGTATGTCTCACAATTTGAGACACTCCTTTATATAAAAAAATAACCCATTTATTAGTATTAAATGAATAATTTATTTTATATAGTGAGCCGTTTTACGATATAATATCATCTTATTTTATAAATTGCATTATTTTATTTAACAACTTGTTAACAATTTATCATAAACAAGTTTAACAATTTTTTAAGTTAACCAAAAGTTTATGAACTTTTCTAAATTTAACTTATAGGATCTGAACTGAACTTATGGGATTTAAAGTACAAGGGTCTATGCATGTAAAGTTTTAATACATTTCGTATTGTAGTTATTTTGTACGAAATATATTGTTTGTGAACTTCTATCGATATATTAGTCTATTATGCATTAACACTGTGAGCCTTAGCCAAAAGATCTTCTATTGAACTTTTGTAAAACCATTATAGGGAATGGTAGAAGTTAATCCCTCTATTATGAAGTAATATGTTTCATGAGAAGTATAGGAGATTTAACTTTCAACTTAAAGAAACTTGTTTTTCATTAATTACATGAAATTAAGAAAATTACTGTGTCTCATTGTATAATCCGAGTGAGTGATTAATAAAATTCCTACTGCAACTATAGTGAGGAACTGAGGATGTATTCATTTTGGTAAACCTCGTAAAGTACTGTGTCTTTGTGTCTTTGTTATTATCTGGATTGTTTTCTTTACTAGTATAGAACTCGTGCTACAGCACGGTAATTTTGTAGGAGGTGTTTCTAAATAGGTGTCAAAATTAATGTTATTTGTATAAATTATATGCGTTTTAAATTTAATTTTAAAATATACTTGATATAACTAACATGAAAGGTTACGAAAGTTTACTAACATGAAAGCATACTTTAAATTACATTTTTGAAGTATTAATAAAACTATAATTGTAAATCATTATTACATGCAACTAATTTATGACATTAATAACACATTTTAAGTTACATTAGATTTACAATCTCTGATCAAAATACGATTGGGTCTTATATAAAAATCCAGTAAAAACGATATAATTCAGTAAAAATAATATAGTACGAATCTAAAAAGACGATTTATAAATTATATTCATTATTACTAAAAAAAGATTGACAACGATATTGTATAGTGTATATAAAGTTGCGATTTTCTATGTATATTTATTATTGTTAAAAAATGCTTGATCGCAATTATTTGACGGATATATTAATTGAGTACAATATTTTAGACGAGAATATTTTAGAAAGAAATATTCCATATGTAATATGGGATTGACGTCAATTTATAGAATATTAATCACCTATAGTAGTTAATATAGTTAATGACGTAGAAGAACATTAATAATCAAAAATATTTCATATGTGATATGGCAATTGAGTACAATTGACTATTGACTACAATATATTAATTATTATTAATTATTAATTATTATATATTTAATTAGTGTTAGAATAGAAGAGAATATTTAGAAGGAAATATTCTGTTTGGGGAGGCATGAGCGGGAAACGTGAGCGGGAAAAACACAAGTGTGTTAATCTTTTAGTATATAGGGGATTTTTGTGTGAGTGTTGGCCCATACCACAGATCAATACATGATGTAATATAATTGTGATTCTTATTATAAAAAAATATGTATAACAAAAGATGAGCATGTAGTACGATGTGGAACAATCTTAATTGAGTTTTCGTTCTACGAGCGAAAATTAGGATTGAAATGAATAAATGATACAGAGCAACATTTGTAGTTTATATAAACTTTTTAAATTTGATGGTACGAGAATAAAGTCAAAACTATGGAGAGATTAATACGTCTTCATCACAAACTTAAGGTAGTATTAGCCCAAATTCGTTAACTATTCACATGGATGTAAGGAGAGTTGCTTTCCATATACGCATTTTACTCGGCTATGAGCATAGTTTCTGATATTATCCATCTCATTTTCACACCATCTTTCTTTACATTTCCCTCCACCGAGACTCAAGTCCCCAGCCCACCTCCTGGCTCCTGTCCTATCTCACTATCTCACAAGGGCTACTCACACCACCACTCACGCACCAATAAGACTGTAACATCCTCGTTTATCCAAGAGAATTAACTAGACCATTTGAAATAATTAAGTGTGTTAGAATCACGATGAACCGTCGTAGCAATACCAAATTGAAGAATAAACCACCTGTCCCGGTCAATTATTATCTATATTCGTTTTTGGGTGTATCACTCAATTGTTACCTATTTATATTTTTGGTAAGGTTTGTCAACCAAACAAGTGAAATTGGATATGGGCAAGTGGACTAGTGAAAAAACCCATTACTTTATCAATATTTTTCTCTTAGTTTTCTCATTTTTTAGGTCTTTGTGCCAAAATAAATAGACAACAAAATCGGTACAGAGGGAGTACAACTTAAGTAATTTGATTTACAACATTTACAGTGGATGGTCAAAACTATTATTACAATTGGATAATTGAATATAACTAAAGTGAAATCCTCTATATCTATTCAGCTGCTAAAAGATATTTGTCTCGTGTTCGCCAGTTTTCCGTACAAGCAACCACATCAAGCAGCAACCATCATATCAAATTATCAACCTATATATAACACTACTGCTCCCAAATATGATTAGTAAATATTATATGGATTATCGCATGCCAACAATTTAAAAAGGATTTATACACACACATCAACCACACAACGTCAACCTTAAGATTGAGTAAAGGTAATCTAGGTTAACAAGTATGTAAAAATAGCATACCATACTGATCAAATTGACTATACCCATAAGAAATACACGTTGACCATAGCCAACCTAGTAAATTCAGTCTCAAATCTCAAATATCATATCTGATATCTCAAACATCACATGTACCATACCCCACCCCGAATGTTCACACCCCTTTGGGGACGAACCCTCCAAAGGAGAACCATATAGGCTGATTTGTGATCAAACAAACCCGAAATCGACTTCCCACGTCGATTCTCCGAACATATGTGAGGCGACTTCTCACACCTACCTTAACAATCCCAATATTCGACATTATAAATATCCAATTCTCTTAATACCAAGATACAATCAGGGACACTAACAATACATTCTTTTACTGAACTTAAAATCACCAATACCAAACAATATTCAACTAAAAACACAACCAGCACATTAAGATGAGAAGAACCCTTCTTATACATTTAGATCCTACAAATATATATTCATATACTAATTATAATCCGCCTTAAAAAGTATAAATGAATCTTATTTAGCATACCACTACCATATAATCCATTTCCTCCAAATTAATTAACCTAGGACATGAATCTAATTACCATTTAATCAAAATATGAATCGCAACCCTAATTTAACAATAGATTTAAAGAATAAAGATGAAGATCGACTAACTCAGTTGTAACAAGGATTAGATTAAATGCACTTGGACTAGCGAAGATGAGTACCTTTTTCTCTCTCTAAGTTTTCTTCAATGAACAAGGGATTGTATATATGAGGAGTTTTCGTAATGATACGAGCAGTTCTAAAACAAGACCATGGTTTATCTTATGAGGTCAATATAAAAGTCAAACTCGTCACCAAGAGGTCGCCCGATGGTTTACCCTTCACCCATGGCCCAATCAAGGCTACTAATTACAATGATTTGTTTTTTAAACTTCGCGCAAACCAAACTCTGTCCACCCGGCGACCGACCACTTAACCGATCGCCGATCACCACCCCATCTTCCGACCCAATTACATTCACCTTATTCCTATTTTCGTTAATTCTAATCGTAATACCCCAAGTGATTGAGAGGGAAGTTGTCCCACATCGGTAAAATAAGTAGTTTATGAGATGTTTATAAAGGATTCCACCCACCACTTAGTAACATGACCTTGTGCTTTTGGGCTTAAGTGAGGACAAATAATGAGCCCAAAGGTACACATCTCATCTTATTAGGGTTGTGTTACGACAGTGACGGGCCGGGTTGTTATACTAATAATCACTTAAGTTATAACCATAACACATAATGATAACGTTATAACAAGTTTATCACTAATTTATGACGTCGATCAACACCTAAGGTTTCTATATTTAACGAGTATTACACCAACCACCACCCATCTCTCTTCGCCGCCTTACTAACCACCACCAACTTCGTCCAACGATGCCTGTCACCAACCAACTGCCTAACCACCCGTTCTCAACCATACAACCATCACTAGTCTCACACACATCATAATCACAACCAAACCAAAACCCACAGTCTTCACCTAAACACATCCCACACCTTTCACACCCAATCCTGGGCCTTATCCTTACATAACACGTAGTGATCTTTCGACGCCCCACAGTGTTAATTGTGGTGGCGGCCCCTAAAATATGACTAAAGCACTGTGATTGGGTGGATCAGACATTTGATTATTAGTTTTTGTATTACGGGCCAAACCAACACTAGGGGTGTGTTTGGATTGAGGGGTTTGAAGGGGACAAGAAAGGGAGGGAGAGTAGGAGATATAAAATCCCATGTTTGGATAGCAAATAAGGGTGGAGGGAAATGAAGGGAGAGAGATTTGAAGGGATTCATTTTCCCTCCTACAAGACAAATCAAAATCTCTTCACAATAGACAGGATTTGAAAAGAAATTGTATCCAAACACCCACACCTCATTCCCCCTCCCCTTCCCTTACCTCCCTTTCTCTTTCTTGCTTCTCCTCCCCTCCCTTTCCCTTCCACTTTCATTATCCAAACACACCCTAGATCCTTCATCTTCAATGCATCTCCAAGCACGATGAAAGCAGGATGTTAGGACGATGGTTGGGGAACAAATAATGGTTGAGTGAGTGGTGGAAGATTATTCATTCACATCTAAAAGGTTATCGCAACTTCCTATTCAGACGATTTTGCGCTAAATTAGTGTAAAATTACCTTACGCCTGACCTAAACACCCTTGAATAACTTTTTTTTTTTTTTTTTTATTAATTGCCCGTGTTTAGGTGAGAAATAATACTCCATGTATATCTTTGATATAGATGGTTTATCATAATTTATCAGTGTAACCTAGTCTTACGTAACAAATCTTGTTTTATTTTTAGTAGATAACATATGTTATTACTTTTCCGTGCCGATCATTTATTATTTATTTTTACTTTCGATATAAAGATTAATAAAAAGGGAAAAAGACAATTTGTGTTTTTTATCAGATAACATGTTCAACTAAATTAAAACGTAAAATGATTTGGTATATACTTACCCGTATAAAATAGGCAAATAATCGAAACAAACGAATATATATGTATGGTATATTATAGTATGACATAAATGGTTAGAAATAAAAATCTTGTAAAATCCAATAAAATCTTGTAAAATCCAAAATGCATGCCTCGTGTATGCTGTCACCAGCAATTTCCAGTGTCATAGGAGTAGAATATAATCCCAAAAATAACCATAAAAAATAAAAAATAATTATAAATAAAAAAATAAAAGTCAAACGTCAAACATACGGAGTACACAGACATACAGTTGTGAATTTGTGATGTTCACCTCAGGTTACATGTCAGATCTTGTCATGCACTTTTGGGACCCACTGTCCCCTCAAATCAACGTCTCTAAATTCTCCTCCACGTGACCCCACCACAATCCAACGGTCCATATCATACTGCACATTTAAACCGCCGTTTTTTTTATACTCAATCAATTACTACTCCGTATTAGCACTCAAATAAGAAATCGTTGAACTAATTAGAAGTCTCGAGTTTGAATCACATTGTATAATAATCTTTATCACAAACAAATTCTCATAGAAGACGGCACTATTCGTTACAAGCTGAAGACGGATAGTGTCCTTCTCACAATATACAAATGACACCAAACATGAATGCTCCATTTCCTACCCACTTGTCCTCCCACTTGTTTTATTGTGGGAGTCACATTATCCGTCTTCGGCTTGTGACGGATAGCGTCCGTCACAAGCAAGACGCTTTGTAATCTTATAGCTTGAGTGAAAGTCTTTTGTTAAACCGTTCGAAGATAATGATTCATAAAAAAAGAGTAAAAGATAAAATATTAAAAATACGGATAAAAAACTAACATAAAATCGCTTCACATTCGAATTAGTATAGCGAGAGCCGAGAGCAGAGAGCCTCTCACCTCACGTAACGTAGATAATGTTTCATCTTTATGAAAAAATATCGGTTTTTAATGTACACGAACGGTTAAAAATATTTTTTTTCTCAAATTCTTGTTTTACACGATAATGTTCATAATTGAGACAAAATAATGACTAAAATAATAAAATACGAGTCTTTCTAACGTGTATCATTTAGAAAAATCGATAAATTTCCTTAAAAATAAATAAATAAACGATTTGTGTTATATACAAAGTATATACAAGTGGGAGATTGAGAGGATAATTAACCGCTTTAATCTTGAGACGGATATGCTCTGAAGTGTCAAGTAAACCTCATTTTATTTTTTTATTTTTTTTATATATATCCCAAAAAACCAACTCCCTAATTTCTCGTTTCGTCCGTTCTCTCACTAGAAACTCCTCTGTTCTCTCTCTTAAATTTTCTCTCTCCGCCGTCGTTGCCGCCATATCCGGCGAAACTCCGGCGACTTTTATCCGTTATCCCCATTTTACCCTTCCCTCTCCTCCCTTATAAAACATAAAAAAAATGAAAAATTGAAAATCCTGAAAAATTACAATCAACGTTTTCTATTAATAAACAATAAAATTCCTATAATTTTGCGTAACTGTTTTTACTATTACTCCCGAATAATTAGAGGAGAGGGAAGTTTAAGTTTTTACAGTAATTGATTACTCTAAAAAAAAAATTTACAAAAAAAATAAAACCTTTTACTTTTTTTTTTTGGAAAAAAAGTCAAGGTTTTTGTTAGGGTTTGAGTGACAATGGCGCAAATTCAACAAATTCCGGCGAATGGTGCGGTGGCGGTAGGTGGAAGTGGCGCTGGAGTGGCGACGTTGGTTACGACGTCGTTGTATGTCGGAGATTTGGAGTTTAATGTGACTGATTCACAGATATATGATCTGTTTAGTCAATTGGGTCAGGTGGTTTCTGTTAGGGTTTGTAGGGATTTGACCACGCGGCGTTCGCTTGGTTATGGTTATGTCAATTTCGCCAATCCTCAAGATGGTAATGTGTCTTGTTTACTGTGGTCTGTGATTGTTTGGTTGGTTATGTCAATTTTGCGAAATCTCGGGTTTAGTGTGTTGTGTGATCATTTGGTTGATTATGTCAATTTTGCGATTGTAATGTGTTTTAGTGTGGTGTGTGATTTTGTGTGATCATTTAGTTGGTTATGTCAATTTTTCGATTCCTCAAAATGGTTATGTTTTTTCGGTGTGGTGTGTGTGATCATGTGGTTGGTTATGTCAATTTTGCGATTGTAATGTGTTCTAGTGTGGGGTGTGATTTTGTGTGATCATTTGGTTGGTTATGTCAATTTTTCGATTCCTAAAGAAGGTTATGTTTTTCGGTGTGGTGTATGTGATCATTTGGTTGGTATGTCAATTTTGCGATTGTAATGTGTTTTAGTGTGGTATGTGATTTTGTGTGATCATTTAGTTGGTTATGTCAATTTTGCGATTCATCAAGATGGTTATGTTGTTTGGTTATGTTTTTTGGTGTGGTGTGGTGTGTGTGATTTTGTGTGATCATTTGGTCGGTTATGTTTTCCTTTTTACTTATATTTGATAATAATCCTGACCAGTATCGGTATATTACAATTAGAGTGTTGTCAAATGCAGTTGCATTGATGTATAAAACCCTTACAAGATGGTCATATTTGAGTGTCGTGGCCTTGATTTAATACCATGGTTGGGTTGGATCGTTTTCTTATCCAATTTAGGATTGTCGGTTTGATCACATGGATTAGTGTTTATATGGGTGCTGCTGTTGATTTGGTTCGTTTTCAGTAAATTTAGTGAATTTTCGTCATTTGTGTTTGTCACTGTTACTTATGTTAGAGTTATAATTTCGGCGTTTAAAGTTGGTAACTTTTCCCTCTCTAATTCTTCGAGAATTTCTTTGATCTGTTGATGTATGAATTTATGTTTGTACAATTGTTATTTTGGATCATTTTCCTTTTCTTTTTCATTTGTGAAATTTAGTGTAACTGTGTTTGCTTTAGCCTACAATGCTGTCAGTGGTTACTTCCTGTTGGACATTTTTCTCTAGGATTTCCTACGTATGAGATATTTGTGATTGTCTAATGTGGAGAAAAGGAAGGCGGGGTTGCAAATTAAGAAAATAGAAAATTGAAGTCGTATCTTTCTCGGTTATTGAGGATAGGTAGAACCACAATATTTCCGGAATTTCTTGTGTGCACATGTCTTATGAATGATACAACTAGATGTTTGTTTTGCATTGTTATTCCGTTTGCTTGATTTTTAATTGTTAGTGAATTTCATGGTTGGTAATTGGCATTGTCTGAAATTCATGAGTTTATGTTTCTTGTGTGACTGATGATTTAGAGGGTTGTTCATTCTCGACTTTCAATAGGCATGTTTTAGACATGGATGGTAAAAGGTGTTTTCGTAAGGGTGTTATGACTTATGATGGCAAGTTTCTAGAATGCACGAGTCTTTTAGGAGGGGTAACTGAATGGAAAGAAAAAAAGGTGTGTTGCTAGGGCATGTAGTCGTTTATCAGTTGTGCATAGGTAAAGGGGTTTCTAATGCCCTGCCACCTGTACATAAATATGCAAATTTTGTTAGGCTGTAGTCAGACGAACAATTTTGGCTTTGAATTTTAAAAACGTTAGATGTGAAGCAATGATGATATGTGCGGACCGACCAAAATGAATTTCTTTGTATTACCTCATCTATCAAATTTGTTTTCTGAAATATGTACGAGTTCTTAGACTTAAGGTTTGAGAGGTAGGCTTGAAAAGCATTAAAAGGCAGGGAGTAGGGTTTGTCGACTGAGAAGCACCAGTAGCAGACATTTATTCTAACTTCATGTACTATGGTGTTTTTATTAAAGTTTGTGACCGACGAGCGTTCTTGTCCAATGTCCATACTCGATGAATACCATGCATTTCTAGATGATGTTATGTCGTGGTGTTGTCTGATTTCGGTTACTTCTTTGCAGCTGCAAGAGCCATAGAGCTGCTGAATTTTACTCCTCTCAACAGCAAGCCTATCAGGATTATGTACTCTCATCGTGATCCTAGTTCTCGTAAAAGTGGTACTGGAAACATCTTTATCAAGGTATTGATTCTCCTTTCTTCACTGCATTTCACGTGTGTCGTTTTCTTTATTGTTTGCATTTTTTGACTCGGCCTTCTCTCTCTTTTTTTTTAATCAGGTTATTCTTTTTTTTTTATTATTTATCTCTGTTTACATATTTACTCAATGCAGAACTTGGACAAGGCTATTGACAACAAAGGATTGTATGATACATTTGCTTCCTTTGGAACCATCCTTTCATGTAAGGTTGCGACAGATTTTTCCGGGCAGTCGAAAGGATATGGCTTTGTGCAGTATGAGGGTGAGGAATCTGCCCAAAAGGCAATAGAGAAGCTGAATGGTATGCTGTTGAATGACAAACAAGTGTATGTGGGCCCTTTTGTGCGCAGGCAAGAGAGAGAAAGCACGGTTGATAAAACTAAGTTCACCAATGTGTTTGTTAAGAATCTTGCTGAGACAACGGCCGATGAAGAGTTAGCAAAAACTTTTGGTCAATTTGGGAAGATCACTAGCGCTGTTGTTATGCGTGATATAGATGGGAAATCAAAGTGCTTTGGATTTGTGAACTATGAAAATTCAGATGATGCTGCTAAGGCTGTTGATGATCTGAATGGACAGAAATTTGATGATAAGGAGTGGTATGTTGGCAGAGCCCAGAAGAAGTCTGAAAGGGAAGCTGAGTTGAAGCAACGATTTGAGCAGAGTCTGAAAGAGGCAGTGGACAAATATCAAGGAACTAATCTTTATATTAAAAATTTGGATGATAGCATTAATGATGAGAAGCTTAAAGAGTTATTTTCTCAATATGGCACCATCAGTTCTTGCAAGGTTGGTCATTTGCATCCTCAATTTGAATGTTTTTTTGTTGTCACTTTCAGTCGCAGGTCGTGTAGTTGGTTTGTAGTTCTAATAATTTTGATCGTCTTTTTATTTGTTGCAGGTTATGCGTGACCCTACTGGTGTAAGCAAAGGATCAGGCTTTGTTGCTTTTTCGACTCCTGAAGAGGCATCTCGAGCTGTAAGTCGATATATACCCTGTCTTATGGCGAACAGTTGTGATGTATGTTAGCTTCCTCATCATGTGTCGTATTTTGTGTAGCTAATGGAGATGAATGGCAAGATGATTGTTAGCAAACCTCTTTATGTTGCACTGGCACAACGTAAGGAAGATCGGAGGGCTAGGCTTCAGGTATTTACGTTATTTTTGTGAATGTGAAACAATTTTGTGATGACAATAAGCATCAATACCATAGGGTAGTATTATGGATAAGTCTGTCGGAGCATAAGGAATTGTTTTATATATTACGTAGTATTTGGCTCCATAGATGAAAAATTGGTGGATCTGGTAGAATGATTGAAATTCATACTCAAAAATCGGACACTGTGTCACTTTTTTTTACAAGTGGCGAGCTATGTTGCTTTATATGCAGGCCCAGTTCTCTCAAATGCGCCCTGTTGCAATCCCACCATCCGTTGGTCCTAGAATGCCGATCTATCCTCCTGGTGCTGCAGGGCTTGGACAGCAGATATATTATGGCCAAGGTCCACCTGCTATGATGCAACCCCAGGTAGCTCCTTTTTTTTCGTTTTCTTTTGTCAACTGATTTGTGGAATCTTGAAGGTGACCTATTATTGCCTCGGCGAGATTTCCATTTGGGGATGTCTCATGTAGTCATGTGTCAGTGATTACGATGTTGTCTATTTTGTCAATAGTGGCATACGTAGTGGCCACTATTGCTTTTCTTTTGGACTTTGTTAGTGACTAACATGCCACTTCGTTTTGTTCTATTCCTATATTTTTTTTTTGTAATGTACTTCATGTCGAAATCGTTGGCCTCTTTTTAGTACTAACCCCCATTTTTCTTTTTTTTTTCGCTATCCCAAAATCATTGGGCTCTTTTTATATTCTTCAAGTCAAGGTGTAATATAGATCTTAAATATGACCTTCTAGTCAATGTGAACAATATAAATAGGATGGGGGGACTATCATTTTTGTTCCTAGTATTTCGCTTACGGTGAAATTAGTGTATTCCTGTAATTTGTAGTTCCTGTTATGTTTGACACCCATCTGGATAGCTTTCTGTTTAACTGTTGGGCAAGTTCAAGCAAACTCTAATGTTGTCTCCTTGGGTCAATCCTTATTATTTCCTTCTTGGTGTAAAATGGTAGCAAGCTTAAGACAGACAATTTTTGGGTGGAGTCAGTTTGTTGGTTTTTGAAGGCGAGATTGAGAAGTGTGTATATCTTTTTTAAGACCTGGCATTTTAACATCAGCTGCTTGTTTGTAATGAAATTTATGGTTATGGTCAGCCTGGATTTGGATATCAGCATCAACTGATCCCTGGCATAAGGGGTGGTGCTCCTGTTCCAAATTTCTTCATGCCAATGGTTCAGCAGGGGCAGCAAGGGCAACGTCCTGGTGGCAGACGTACTGGTGGCGCTCCTGGGCAACAAAACCAGCAGCCCATGCCTATTATGCAGCAACAGGTAGTTCTTTAAAACACATTTAGTTGTATAGAGTGATCTCATTAGTAAGTCCCATCTATTAACAACCAGTAAGTCTCCCTCAGGACGGTCTTAACTTACGACGACAAAATGTGAACATTTTATAATAAAAAATGACCATCTACATCTAAAATGTCACAGCTAAAATTGTCACTTTTTAACCAAAAACTGATGGTAACATTTTATGTGGAAATATTTACATTTTATCGTAAAATGATCACATTTTTCCGTCTTAATTTCATACCGAAAGGCCGGTCTGAAATGGGCATTTGCGATTAACCAAATGTCCTAGACATTCAATTGTTTTTCACGCAGTTACCTATTGACTACGTAGCATCATTTTAATATAACAGGTTAGATTCGTCTGGTCTCTTGATGTAGGAGTGTCTTATAGGAGACTAAATGTCTTTAAAATTTTGATGAGTTCAGCCATTCAATGTGTTTTATTATAAAGACTTGGTTTGAGTTACACTCATGTCTTTGAATGTTTAGATACTACCAAGGGGACGTTACCGCTACCCTCCAGCACGTGGTCTACCAGATGCTCCTATCACAGGTGTCGCAGGAGGTGTGCTCCCCAATGCTCAGTATGACATTGGTAGCCTGCCAATACGTGATGCTGCATTATCACCAGCTGTTCCTGTTGGCACTTTGGCCACCATGCTGGCTAATGCTACTCCTGATCAACAGCGAGTGGTTAGTGGTTTTTCTTAATCCCTTGATTCCTGATTTCTCGAGGTTGTCATGTACAAATTATTTTTTGTGGGAAAGTCTGAACATTTCACCCTGTATTATGAAAACTCATTACCTTAACTTTAAGGCCTACATAGACTAGTGTGGTCTGATATGGATTTAAAAATTGGGACTTTCGGGTTAGTTTAGATCGGGTCATTTGGTCAGTTTCGGTTGGTGATTTCAGTGTATTAGGCACTTTGAAGTTTGGATTGGGTCGGTGATTCATGTTGGGACCCTTTTGAACTGTGTGCTAGTGTCGGGTACATGTCAGTTTGAGTAGTCACGGTCGGATCAATGGTTGTGCGACATATCAGCTCTGCTTCATATCAGATTGTTTCATTTTGGCTCAATTTGTTTTGGGTGCTTCTAGTTTGGCCAGGCTGGGTCAATTTGGAATTTGATCGGTTCCTGGGTTGAGCTATTCAGGTCTAGGTCATAGTGTCATACTAGTTTTACCAGGTCTCCCGATGACATATTGCATGAAAACTAACCTTCCTCTAATGTTGGCACATGTTCAGCTATTGGGAGAGAACCTGTATCCACAGGTGGAGCAACTGGAGCCAGAAATGGCAGCAAAGGTTACGGGAATGCTGCTAGAGATGGACCAACCTGAGGTACTGCATTTACTGGAATCTCCAGATGCCTTGAAGTCCAAGGTTGCCGAGGCTATGGATGTCTTGCGGAATGTCGCTCACCAGCAGTCGTCTCCTAGCAACAACACTGCTGATCAACTTGCTGGCTTGTCACTTACTGACAACCTTTCTTGAATGTCTTAACACCTTCTGACGGAACATTAAACTCGTTTTATGGTTTGTGTAACTCTTGATTCGTGGTACCTTTGAAGGTTTTCATGGAGTTCGGTTTGAGACTTTCATTTGTTATGGTTTTTAATTGCGTCATACTTTTTTTTTTTTTCTGACGTATTTACAACCCCTTCCCTGGTACGGATTTTGCTTAAGGGGCGGTCTCGTGGGAGTACAAGATTCACTGATGAAGTACCAGCCACAGGGTAACCCACAAGGGTGTATGCAGCTTATTGATACAACCATCAAGTGGTTACACTTTCATAGGATCAAGCCTTCAAATGCATCACCGTTTCGTATTCGATACCGTGCATTCTCAATTGCACTTTCCTTCAACGAACTGTATCCTCAAAAATTAGGATGTTAATGTTAAAGCATGCAGATAAATTGGACACAGGATTATCACAGGACACAGGATTACCGCTCTACTGCTCTAGTGGTTGGTTCTACCCGGCTCAAATCCGGACTAAACCGAATGGTATAAATCAAAAAAAATAAAAATAAAGATTAATCTTTCATAAAACAGGTAGGAGTATCCTATGTCCTTTTAGTCTAAAAAGGGCACACAATTCACCTTATCAGTCTGCATGTTTCTTTGTTTTTTTCTCACTTTCCTCAATCAACGGCTCTTTATCTTTATCTACTTTTAACGGACCCATTCTCTGCTTTGTTATTTTCGCCATTGCTATCAATTCATTGTCCCCTTCACAATTATTACTCTCCTTCCTTCTATTGCTTGTCGGTGAGATTTCATATGGTCCATTACTTTACCTTTTTCATTATTCTACAAATAATAATATGCTCACTTTCATCTTTAACACGAATACATAATCGATCTTCATCAATGCTAAACTAACTAAGATCGGCATGAATATAATAACGGATAATGCACGCGCTGTCCTTGAGGTTTGATATTTTGCCCGAAATACCCAATTTTTTTATTCGGGCAACTTTAAGAGGCCATAACTCATGCTTACGATTTTCGAAAGTGATAATTTTTTTTTTCAAATCGATCATGTTTCCGAGAACTACGATTTCAAAAAAAAAATTATCGTATTTGGATCCCGTGGCTAGAAGTTATTGCATGTCAAAGTTTTTTTGACCGAACAAACTTTGAGTGACCATATTTCTTGGTCACGAATTCCAAACTCAACAATTTTTTTTCAAGTCGTAGTTCTCGGAAAGATGATCAATTTGAAAAAAAAATTATCACTTTTTGAACTCGTAAACACGAGTTATGGCCTCTTAAAGTTTTCCGGATCAAAAAATTGGGTATTTCGGGCAAAAAAGCAAACCTCAAGGACACCGCGTGCATTTTCCGATATAATAATCAAGTGTAGGACTGTCAAGGTAATAACTTCAAAATCTTTGTCACACATTTGCATTTTATATCATTGAGTGCTAACAGCTAAGCTAACCGACATCTGCATGAATATAATATTTACGACGGAATATGATTTTGTTTTTTGTCATGATAAAAAAAATCTCAAGTACAAGGCTTTATTAAACCATGTACTATGAAAAGTGAAGTTATTTCATTGTTCCTTGTGCATTAATTTATCATCATTTCTTGTCATATCTTATATGTTTAGCTTCTTCACTTCAAGTTGTTTGTGTTCATGTATTATATCTTCTTTGATTAGTGAGTAAAAGGGTTTAAACTATGGATCATAAGCCTTGGCGTTGGCGGCGAAAATCGACAGAGAAGACAATTGATGCTAATGCAAAAAGAACTAGCCTCTCTTTAGAAAGGATCTTTGTTGAGGTAAACATACATTCAGTCTTACTCTCTACATAATTACAGTTTTGTTACTCCCTCGTTCCCGTTTTTATTGACCGCATTTGACTTTAATGATCAAACAATGTCGTCTTCAAGCGACATTTTCTACCCGACTTCAATGCTCACAACTTTCTAAGGATTAGTACTCTGTATAATAAAACAGGCAGGGTAAATTATACTCTGTACATTGTATGCTGCTAGTCTTGTGGATGATCTTTCTATGCTTGAGTAATAGCAGGTAATTACTGCAGTATCTGATTTTATGTAATTAATCAACTGCAGGATCGAGATAGCGATGCTGAATCACTGAAATGTCCAAGTAACCTTAGTGACAGGTTACCTTCAGTAATCTGTGATTGCAGTATTAAAGAAGAGTTAATCAGAAAGCACAGAAGAATTGCAGAACAAGCTCTAGCAGGTATAGTCCGACAACCCAATATTTCCGCTTTCTAAACAACAGCGATAAAGCTACCAGTGATTCAAACGCTCTTGTCTATGGCAGTGTAAGAGGGTCGGATGTAGGCAGTCTTACAGTTCTGTTAAAAACACAAAGAAAGAATATAAGCATTGCAGATAGTTTAGCGAGTCATTTTGGTTTATTCAGTCAGATTCCAAAGCCAAAGAATGATGAGTTTCTGATGATAATGAATCGGAACAATGATAATGCTGTGTGAAATGAACAGGTCAAGAAATGGAAAGAGCTGAAGCTGCATACTTGAAGGAAGAGTTAAACAAGGCACTACAACAGGAAGAAATAGCAGAGAAAAAACTGGCTCATCTTAACGCCGCGCTTAAGGAATGTTCAAAGGAAATCGAATCTATTAGGGAGCAACATGAAGAAAAGGTACAAAATGCCATTTCAAATGCAAAATTGGATTGTGATACCGAAATGAAAAGATTAGAGGCTAAGTTAACTGAAGCCAACAAAAGAATCTCAAACTTAGCAGCAGAGAATGCTAATTTGATGAAGGCTCTGATATGCAAAGAGCGACTTCTTCGTGATTTGGATAAGGGAAAAGATGAGCTTGAATCTGAACTAGGTATTGTAACTGTTAGGCTCGAGTCTGTTGAAAAAGAGAATGTTTTTTTGAAGTACGAGTTTCAAGCGATGGAGAAGGAACTTGAGGTATGGAATGAGGAGAGGAAATCTGGCCGTAGATTTTCATTAGAACACGCGAGACAGATCAATCAGTTAGAAGCCGAATGCCAGCAGCTACGCCATTTAGTTAGGAAAAAGTTGAATCCAATGGTTTCCGATAAATCTGCCAAGGGTACAAGTTACTTGATTGAGAGAGTGTACTCTTTGGAAGAAGAGAACGCGGCATTGAGAGAGATTCTTGCTGTAAGTGACAGTGAATTGCAGTCATGGAGGATTAAGTATGGCCAAATGGGTTCTAGATTAGCGGAACTAGAAGCGCAAATTCAACAACTTTCTGTAGGTGAAAACTCGATGCAATTAGCTATATCTGGTTTGGAACTCGGTAATAATGATGTCATTGGTGATTCCGAAACATGGGCAAGTGCTTTATTAGCAGAATTAGAGAAATTCAGACAAGGGAAACTCAAGGATCAACAAGAATACAAAGATATATCAGTTAGTAATGAACTTGTTCCCATTCCTGAAGAAAATACAGTCGATATTCGACATCATACTTCTTGGTTGGATGAAATCTTGAAGGTGATCTTGGATGAACATCGAGTTTCAAATCGAAATCTTGGAGATCTTTTGAAAGACATCAAAATCGCCTTGGGGCATAGTGGGAATTACATTTCAGAGCCTAAAGAGGATAGTTGCTCGGACATATGTGGATTGCTCACTTGGGAAGGTTCCGAAAGTCTGCAAGGTATGCAAAGTAAGCGCAGTTCAATGGACGAGAAAAGAGTTCTCGAAGTAAAAGATGCATCATTTGCTAAAGAGAAGATAAGGAAGCATTTTGGTTTTGAAAGATCAAAGAGTGATATCGGGTTGCAGATTGATTCTTCAGATCGTCACAATACACTTGCGCAAATGATCACGATTCAGTCCACTCTACAGGATGAAAATAGGCGAATCAAAGAAAAGCTACGAAGGGTGACTGAAGAGAAAGTCGCTCTTAGAACCGAGCTTATAGAATCAAAGCAAAAAGCCGAAAGCTTACAGAAAGAGATGGAATCATTTAAGGACTCAAAAGGGTCGATGGAGGATCAAGTAGAAAATCAGAGGTTAATCAATGAAGATCTGAACACACAGTTGACTGTTACGAAAGCAAAACTAAATGAAAATCTCCACAAGTTATCGTCTTTAGAAGTCGAATTGGATCACCGGAATAACTGCTGTGATGAACTGGAATCTACATGCCTTGAACTTCAGCTTCAGCTCGAAACGTAAGTTCAGTGACATTTGTATTATGTTTTTGTTTCTGAAACTTACTCTAGAATGCAAGTTTTCGTATATAAGACTGTCTTATACGAGACTTGCTGACTGACTCCAGGATGTGTATTTGCAGCATCTCAAGGAAGGAGTCCCCGAATACTTTCATGGAAGCAGTGGCGAAGCAACTATTTGAACAAGCTCGTTGTCCTGTGACCGCCCTTGCAGTCGAGGACAAAAAGAGCCTGAAAGTACAGGGCTACTCCCTTCGTGATCGAATGATGGAGGAGGAATTTGATGACAAAGATGCTGATAAAAACACAGAAAAGAGCATTGTGGCCTATACTGGTGCTACACCCCTCCCTGCTCCTAAGCCGAAAGCATCATCTCCTGAACACGCGGGGACATTGGCTGTTGTGTCGAGTAAGCCGAGTAGTGGAGGGTTTGGTTTTATTAGAAAGTTGTTCTTAAGAAGGAAGAAAGGGTCCACCAAAATGAAGGCCATAACATTGCAGCGGAACACAAGAACTGCCTTGATGAAACAAAGGGATGTTTTACTGGTTGCGTAATAYAGGTAGATCTGGCAAACAGGTTACTCAGACGGGTACGGCTAGGGGCAGTCCTAGTCTAGATTGTTGGGTATGCTTATTTTCGGATTGGGTTGAGTCATGCTGTTTCGGGTTCCTTTTTTATACGTAGTGACAAACTCGGTC
>VHZZ01000070.1:221481-247909 GCA_009801015.1 Silene noctiflora | reverse complement strand
CGAACGGACTAAGCATACACCCCCGCCATCTTTGTGATCGACACCCTTATTATACTACTATAATTTGGGATTTTTATAAATAATTTTTGATTGGGCAAGACGACCTCTATCCATACTTATCAATGTGCACCTATTCAGAATCAGAAGTTTTTATATCAGGTCAATTTGGCTATTTCTGGATAAACATGAAAGATTTTAAGATAAATATCTTTTCAAAAATTATTATTTTCACATTTTGAGGTGTGTATTTACCTTGGACGGTTCTAAAGGATGATTCATGTCAGCCGACCCCAAACCATTTTGGGATTAAGGCTCTGATGTTGTTTGTTGTTGTATCTTTTCAAAAATTATTGTATTTACTTTTATAAAGCTTTTCAGTATTCGTTAACATCTGCTGAGAGCCAAGTTCATAACAGAAATATAGTGAAGAACTAAATAGTTCTAAATCACTCCAAACAGAAAATTCTAAGGAGAATGTGAATATCAGAAACTGTGATAGAGGCTACATCAAACAGGAGATCATTGTAACAGTGTCCACATCAAACTAAAAATTTTCACCAGCTAGGTGATGGCAAACGTGGACTTAAAGCATCCTCCTAAGCAGGTTCTATGACTTGACACTACCATATTATGGAGAGCTCGGTAAATTTTCAAAAGATTCCTGGTTTCCTACAACTAAAAAATTTTAGTGGCCACAAGCAAGAGCAGAAAGACAGTAATTTATGTAAGAGTTAAGGGTAAAACAAGGACCTAAACTATCATGTATTTTCCAGTTAAGGACCTGAACTTTAAGAGATTACAGTTAAGGGACTCAACACCTAAAACAGTTAAAATTTCCGTCAAATCTTCATTATTTAGCTTGTTTAATTTTTCTATGCAAAATTTCCGCTACCTAACCTCATTTCTCTCACTTCTATGGCGTCTTGTAGTTTATTCCCCATCTTTCAATACTCAAAATCTCATCTACATCCCTCTTATTTCTATGCCAATAAAAACATTATATGTGACAAACATTATAAATAAGCTCCTTTCATCACAAAATAACCATTAAAATTTGAATATAATTTTCGTTGTTATTTCTAGGCAAAAGAAAGAGCAAAAGGTGTGATAATATGAAGGTATAGTGCAACTCCAATCCATTCACAATTTCACATGGATGAAAACTTATTTTCCAATTGGTCATATTTAAGACCGTCTTATTTCCACCACTATATTAAAATTTGTGAAAGCCGTCCTATGTTAAGACCGTCTTAAACAAGATAGGGTGTTTATTTCCGTTGTGTGGCACACACCAGAATTTTTTTTTTTTTTGGTACAAACGTACGACAGATCATTACTTTACTTAGTACTGTAGCTTATTATGCATTGCAATCCAAGGGGAAATCAAATACGGAGTACAAGAAAGATATAGAGTTGAAGCTACTAAATTTGATTAGTGATGAAGAAATAGAGAAATCAAGGGTAGGGAGAGAGACACATAGAGCTTGTTTGTTCTTTTCAGAGAAAAAATTGAGTTCTTAGTTTTCTAAAATAGCAAAATGAAGCAAGAAATATAATTCTCACACATCTCAATAATTAAGTTAATGGAAAAGGTAACGGTTTTGGGACTGAGGTCCTTAACTGAAACTTTTTATAGTTGAGGTCCTTAACCGGAAAAAGAGCATAGTTAGGTCCTTCTGTTATGTATAACTCATTTATGTCATGAACATGGTGAATACTAATACTATAGCTAATGATTGAAGGCGCACAATCATATCTGATACAAGGAGTACAGCAAAATTGCAAGGTAGAGGGGGTCGGGGTCATACGTACGCACTACGCACCCATGTCCCTATGCTAGCTAGTAGCAACACAGGGAGGCTGTTTCCATATGACAAAATGAATTGCATCGAGAAATGCATCAGGTGACCACTACTTCACAATAAAAAGAACTGCGGCCAGTTAGCGAGTCATTTTTCTGTTAACATCATAATTCAGAACCGAAGAACACACATTTGACCAGAGTTAACCCCAGCAAGAGAAAACCTAGTATTGGAGAAGGGCTCATGAAATTGAGCCACTTAGTTAATGATAGAGGTTAAATATGCAAAGTCATTCCTTGTGAAGCTTCAGCCTTTTTCGTAATGTGCTCTTTGCCTTCTGTATGGTTGATAATTGAATAGGTTGTAATTATAAATTCAGAATTATATATGCTTATATAGTCCCTGGAGAAGCCCCCAAGAATTTTTATTTTTTTTCAAAAGGATTAAAGATATAAAACACCATGTCTAATTTACATCACAACCACGAATGACAATGCAATTATCATTGAAATTTTCAGCATAGCATACTTTTACACACAAATTAGCATAAAACTCCATCGACCAAGGTATCCGAGCAAAAATACAAGGAATACCTTCTATAGACGACCTTTAGCCCTCTCCAATCGACAAAGTTACAAAGCTTTGGTCCCCGAGGTAGTATCAAACCACCAAGCTCACGAAGAACCTTCACAAGTAGCACGTTCTCGTTTACAAGTATTCAACAAAATGCAGCATCACTAGTTAATTCAGTTAAAGGATCATTGTACCTTACTCCTCTCCTTTTGTGCATATGGAGAGTACCACTTTGTCAATCTCACTTTTCCTTGTCGATTAATAAGAATCACAAACTGAATCTGAAAATCACATTCAACATATTCAATACAAGTGCTGATCTTGCCTAGAACCGTCTTAATCTTACAACATAGCCATAACAGCTAGCATTAAATATCCAATACAGCATGGGAAAAGGTCTAAAATTTAAGACGTGTCAATCTCATTTTCCATGTTGATTAATTAGAGTCACCAACTGAATTTGGAAATCACAGTCAATATACTCAATACGAATGTTAGTCTTACCTAACACCGTCTTAATCTAACATTATAGTCATCATACCAACATTAAACGAACCACAGAGCATGGAAATAAGTCATCCCAAGCTTAACGAGGTCTCAAATGAAATTTTGTGATTCAAAACAAGTTAAAACTGTCAATTGTGTATGCAACATTTGATGCAATAGATGTCTGTCAACTGTCTATAATCAAGAATCAATCACATCACAGTAACTTCCAAATCAAAAACACGAATCGAACAAACGACATCCATATTTCAGCTGTCAAAGATCATAGCGAACATCTAACGATTACTAAACAGTATAAATTCAATCGAAATTTGACAATTTCGCAGAATTACATAATCAGCACAGAAAAAATTCGTGAAATTAGGTCAATTTAACTTCAATTGACAAAGATCAACCTAGCAATCTGCTATTAATCCACTAAAAAACAACGAAAGAAATCAAAGATCGCAGCGAACATATTATGATTACTAAACAATATGAAATTCAGATACATAATCAGAACTAGGAAAATTCGCGAAATTAGGTCAATTAAACTTCAATTGATAACGATCAACCTAGAAATCTAGTTCCAATTAATGAAATTAAAGAGAGAAAAATCGGTAGATACCGAAATATAAGGAGATGAATGAAGTACGCGTACCATTTTTGGCGCGATCAAAGGAGAGAAAGGAGTGACGAAGAAATGTAAAGATCGCAAATCTGCGAGATTTTTCCCCAAATTTTGCCAAGATCAAACGTCTAATAACACGTTAACCACCTTTCAAATATTGCCTCCATTTTTATGTTAACACGGTAACACCGATTCTTGTGTAAGGCGATTTTCCGGTTTTATCTAAATTAATAGCGGAAAAATATCTTACATTTTACCCAAACATTTTTTTCAATAACTTTTCTACTAACTATCCAATATTTGAGTGAAAGATATTTACGGAATATAAGTTTTTAATAGATGGATTTACTGGTGTAAAACCATTATACACAAGAACAATTTTCTCCAATATTGTGTGTGTAAAGTTCGATTTAACTTTTTAATGATGGAAAAAAAAATAGTTAGATGTGACAATTGACTGAAATTAAAGGAATATATGATTGACGTCTTTTCGATAATTGAACATTTTGGTCAATTGGGTAGTAAAAGAAAAGTTAAAGTTATTAGAAACACTACAGTTAGTTTGATTTTTTAATCTATAAAAGTTAAAAATTGTATTTTGAACCACATATTTGAAAGGTAAAATTTTTTATTAATTGGAACCTCAAACTAATTTATTACGGAATAAAAAAAATACCGAGTACAATGAGAAAGAATATAAAGCCTACTTCAATAATATTACTCAACTTTTTTTTGATGATTAATTTGGGTAGGTAATTCACAAATTCCCATTTCAGACCGTCATTTCTATCTAAAACCTTCAAACGGGTTGTATGAGTGTATGTGACCATTTGAAGGGGAACCTTTTGTATACTACTCCCATATGTTAGAAACAAAATGTCACGAGTATATTACCATATGTTTTAGTTATCCGAGTTAGTCAAATAAAATAAAGGACCAAGGCAATTTTATAAACGGCCTTCTTATCTCTAATTATAAAACCGTTTTACAAGAAATTTGTTCATCAAAATCGTTCAAATCCAAAGTATTGCTACATCAAACCTAGTTCTGCATCAACTACTAACAAAAAAAAAATGCCTTGGGGTTGCATGCCACTAAACACCAAGCGAAATGATATTGCGATTTCGACTCTTATAGTATGCGGCCTTTCTTCTTGGAATGCAGGAAATTACATGAAGTCACCTGCAGAAATTGTCCACTTCTTGGCAACTATATATGCTACTTTCCCAGCAATTGTAACCACAGCACTGCAATGAAATAATGCAAATCAAAGCTCATTCAAGCAATAAATGCGCAGATAGTCAGACATGCTATTTCAGATTGGCCTAGAAGTAGGTTGCAGCATTCTACGTGCTTATGCATCAGCTTGCGCTAAAATTACAGTATTTCATCGTCAAATGCTCCTGTCTATGTACCTCGTCAACCCCTCTATCTAGGTTCGTTCAAACCGCATATACTCCCAACTGAACACGAGTCTTAATATTTTAGGCCTGGTGAAGTTCGAGCCAAGACTGAACTTAAGCTCAAATTTCCTAGCCAAATTGGAGCCAAGCTCGGGTTCCTTTACACCAGGTTGTATGCAACTTTACCTTATGTGAAACACAAAAGGCCGGTTCCAGTTTTCCATGTTAGGTGGATATCAAAGATAAGATGGGAGGTTTGATGGGTCAGCGTTAAGGCGGATCCCTGTCATTTATTCCATTATTCAGCTGCAGCAATGGTAATGTTAAGCTCGAATTCATAAATTAGCTGGTCCAAATATGACAGCAGTGACAACAACAACAACAACAACAACAACAACATTAGCCTACTGCCTCAAGAGCTCTTCCGAAAAGCAATTGTAAGGGGTTCGGTAAATGCAGCTTTGTACTTCTGTCAACAACACAGAGATGCTCATTTCGGATAAACCATAATAAATTGTCTACTACCTGACTTTGATCTACATGCTCATTTTGGATAAACCATAAAAATTGCCAACACCGAACATAAGGAGCGCAAGACACCAAAAATGAGGTTTAAATACTGCGTTTGTTCTCACATCACAACTCACAAGACACCAAGTTTTACAAGGAAAGTTGGTTCAGTGTAATGAATTTTTTGCAGACACAGCAGCCGAATCATGGTGATCCACAATAAAATAGCAACTTAAACAGAATGCCCGACAATGTAACTCATAAATGAATTTTGGCCAACCTTAAAATATCCAACATGTTCACGAAATGGAAAAGAAATCAGTTGAAAACTAGGCATGCTTACATGATCGAGGCTCACATGAAAAGACTCAAACTGCACTTTATGTAGTTTTCTTAGGGCCAAAGATTGCTTCCCGTAACATTGGTGATGTTGGACCTGTCTTATCTAAATGAACTCGTACCGCTTTCTCATCCATACATAACCCTTTTTCCTTCATCATCCTAATAAAGTTTCGTGCTTCTTCAACCCCCTTCTCCTTACAAAACTCATGAACCAATTGAGTGAATGTCGCAACATTTGGTGAATGTCCCGCTTCCAACATATCCACACACAAATCAAATGCCTCTTCCAATCTCTGCGCCTTACAAAGACCATTGAGCAAGACAGTGTAGCTAAAGGCATTAGCCACAATCCCATTATCTTGCATTTTCTTGAAAATCCTCTTGGCATCATCAATCTTATTAGACTTGCAAAACCCTTCAACCACAGCGGTATACACAACAACTTCCGGCATAGAACCGTTCTCACGCATCTCCCCGAAAAGCTTCATAGCTTCATGAACCAACCCATCCTTACACAACCCATCAAGCATTGCCACTGCATTAGGAATCAACCCATTTATCTTCATCTTATTAAAAATCTCATTAGCTTCCTCAGGCGCCTCCATCTTTTCTTCTTCAGAAAGAGGGATACTATGAACCTCATCAGACCGACTCTCCTCCTCTCCCACACCACCAAGCTTAAACTTCTCAAGAAACTCACTGTCCTTCTTCTCACCCATCACCGGCTTATTCACTAGCTCGCGCACAGACGGCTGATAATCCTTCTTCCCCTCAAGCTCATCATCTTCATCTAACTTAAAAAAATCATCACTCAAATTCGAAGTAGCTCTATCCCTATCCATACTCCTATCCCCACCAACTGGCCTACTAAACCCATCATTCCTCCTTCCTCGAGGTCGATTATCTCGATCCGGGCCCATATTTTGCCCACCAAATTGAGGCCTTTGCCTGTCACCTCTTGCAGGCCTACCAGCATTAGGGTTATAACCATGATAATCTCGAGGCTCATTATCGCGATACGGGCCCATATTTTGCCCACCAAATTGAGGCCTTTGCCTGTCACCTCTTGCAGGCCTACCAGCATTAGGGTTATAACCATGATTTCCCCTATCTCTACCAGAAAACTCATCATCATTATCATAATCATTCCTGCCTCTATTAAAATCATTCCTGCCTCCATTGAAATCATTCCTATCATTTCTTCTACCATTAAAGGAACTAAAAACCCTAATTTTCAACAAATGTGAACTTCCATAGTTATTAATTTGATGGGATTCAGACAAGTTTGTAAAAGATTTCAGTAATTTGGAAAAAGCAGCAAGATTTGAACTTTTACCTCTTATTGCTTTCATTTTCTGGCTTCAAGTTGAAATCTTGATGGGAAATTTGATGCCAAAAAAATGATTTTCTCAAGGTTTTGAGGAGGTTTTAGGGATTTTAAGCTTATTGAAGTATTTATCAACAAGGGTGGTAGTGTAATTTAGCCCAATGACCCGATACCCAAATTGAAAGGCCCGAGATTGAGTCATAACCTGAATTGACCCGATCAAAATGACCTGTCCCTAACTCCCTATATAAAACTTGTTAATAACTGACCTGAAAATGTCTAGACTTGAATTGACCCGTCCAAATCCGATCTTACCGAATTCTGTTAAATGCGAAAATAACTCGACCTTGTTATCCTGTTTGTCAAGTCTACTTATAATGTATAAAGACATGTTGAAAAACGACCAGAATTGAATAACCCGCTTAAAATCGAGATTATTCAACTTTGTCTCAACTCGAAAGACCTGATTACAATTTACATGACTTAGATCTAGATTTGGCAAAATCGACATGATGTGAACCCAATCGGTTGACTCGGAACTTGAATATAGCCTGAAACTAAATTATTTGACCCAATTTCCGACGACACGATTTGGGTAAAATTGACCAAATATCTTGGTTAATTTTCCCCGATTTCCGATGATAGGTAACTATTTATGACCCGTTTCATAATTAACCTGATCTGACTCGTACCCAACTCGAATAACCGTATCAGTTATCACAGATTCACAGCCTAGCACTGTAGTCTGTAGCGGTTAAGTCCTCAATTTTTTTCATAGGAAAAGGGGATAAGATATCAGTCCTCTCATCATCCAAAGAGACTGAAAGAGTTGAGTACAACAGCAAAAAAAAAAAAAAAAAAAAAAAAAAAAAACTCAAACTTTGAGAGGTGTTCTTCAGTTTCTCTACAAATGCTTGTTTATTTCTGAACAATTTCACTTCAGAAAAAAGAGGTTGGTACTCATTTTTATTTAATTAGAAGCAAAAAAATGTCATGTTTAATTCTAAAGTTCATAACTTTTAGTTAATTTTTATAATTCTAAGCTCATTTGAGATTGATTATGTTTGTTTAATCTATAAAGGGTTGATTTTGTGCAATTTTGAGATGAATTATATGGGTGTTTTGTGAATTTGGTGATGCTGTTCATGTATTTCCTCAATTCAATCAATCATATAGTTCTCGACTCAATTTTTATCTTGGGTCATTCGGAAACAACCTATTTATGTCACTAACGCAGGGATAAGGTTGCGTACATCCGACCCCTTCCCCCACAAAGCTATTGTTGTTACTTTTAATTGATGGGTGGGTATGAAATAGAGTGGGACAGTTGTACATTACACGGCGGTTTTATTGAGTTTTTACGAAATTTGTTGGATGTAAGTTGTTTGATTGAATGTGTAATTCGTAAGCACGAGAAATTTTGGCTATTGCATTTGTATATGAGGGTAATGAGGCTGTTAACCTTAACTTGTAGGCTGCAATAGTCATTGCCTTTTAATCGTTAAAACGAAAGAGCATTGTAAGAATTTCACTCCTGGTGATGGCTTGTGGTAAATAGCTCAGTTGCCTGTCATCTTGTTCGTAATAGGAATATTTATGATAGTTGGCTTGTGGTATCAGAGCCAGTGTGACCGAAGGTCACGGGTTCGAATCCTGGCAACCTCAAAACTCCTCAAAAACTCCAAAGTGGAACCTCAGCACATGGTACGGGGAGCCTGTGCACTAACCACTCTTCAAGCCCAATGGGCATTTGAGTGAGGGAGCGTAATAGGAATATTTATAATAGTTGRGGCTCAACCATCACCTTAAGGTTTTGGTTGAGATGGTTCATCTATCAGTTCGGAAGTATCATGGCGTTAAGCGTGGCAGACTCACCTATTTCTTGACTGATCCCTTCAAATAATGTGAACTGTAGGCATGTAGCATATTGTGAAAAAACATGTGTATTCTAAATTTTGTAGTTCAAATAACATGCAGAATGCACACAAAAAATTAGTTTTACGGTATCCAGGACCCCTGCAATTCCTTCATAGTCCGCCTGTAAGGGATTTAAGCTTTGGGCGCGTTTAAATTTAGCTTTCCTAGATAATGTGTTTCTCCAATCACTGTAAATCATTTCTGTTTATTAAACCTTCAATAATTAAAAGTTGACATAGGATCTCACCTTCGCTTCATATTTATGTCTAACTTACTGATGATGAGCGGAGAAACACTAGCGTCAAGTGTGACAACCAATGTCGTTCAAAACCCTCTAATTCTGATAAGTTTTATGTACAAAGTCGAATTTTGAACCCTTGGATGTTGTTATACATGTTTTTCAGTTTTATGTACGAAGTAGAATTTTGAACCCTTGGATGCTGATATACATGTTCTTCAATGCACAGCCGAGTGCTGAGCTAAATCTTTTGCATTTAGCCTGCGTATTCGAGTTTTTTCTTTTATAAGAAAATTCTTGTTATTGCCTTTCCAATATGAGCTTATAGGTACATTTATGTCCTGGCACTTGGCTCAAACTTATAGACTATATTGTTGTTTGCAGGAGCTATGGAAGTTAGCAGCAGCCAGAATAGTGGCGGTGTTCTGTGGTTCTTCAAGGACAAAGGTTTTGACGATAAAAGCATCAACGACATGTTTAAAAGATGCAAGCGGCTTGAGAACTTACAAAGAGAAAAGGCATCCCAAAACTGGGATTACTTACAAAGCCTTGGTATTCAAGAGCGAAAACTTCCATCAATTGTTGGAAAGTGTCCTAAACTTCTCACATTTGGAGTCGATGAGACCCTTGAACCCATGGTTCAGTGCCTCAAAACTCTGGCTACAAAGCCAGAAGATGTTACGACTGCTATAATCAAGTTTCCTTACATCTTTTCTCACAGTGCAGAGGGAAAGCTCTGTCCATTGTTGGGTTTCTTTGAGGCACTTGGGATTCCCGAGAAACAACTTGGTAAAATGATATTGACGAACCCTAGAATTGTTAGCTATAGTATAGAGCCAAAGCTTACTCGACTTGTGGATTTCCTTACCAAGCTTGGTTTAACTGAAGAGGGGTTGATTGGCAAGATTTTGGTGAAAAATCCTTACATAATGGGTTACAACGTCGAAAAAAGATTGCAGCCAACTGTAGATTTTCTTACGAAGGTCGGTCTCACAAAGTCAGATCTTCAGAAAGTGGCTGTAAACTACCCTGAGGTTTTGTGTAGAGATGTTTCTAAAGTTCTCAGACCAAATTTTGATTTTCTTAAGAGCTCGGGATTTGATGGTCAGCAAATAGCAACTGTGGTGTCAGGTTATCCCCCTGTATTGATCAAAAGCATCAAGAACTCATTAGAGCCAAAGATAAAGTTTCTTGTTGGAGTAATGGGAAGAAGGATCCAGGATGTTGTTGAATATCCCGATTTTTTCCGCCATGGGTTGAAAAAGAGCTTGGAGTTGAGACAGAAGGTATTGTCGCAGAAGAACGTGGATTTTAGTTTGAATGAGATGCTGTACTACAATCGAAAGAAGTTCTGTTTGAAATATGGTTCGACATAGAGAATTTGCTCATTGCTTGTGATGCGGATTTTGTTTCACACTTTTCCATTTGTGTCTGTAACTTATTTCAGTTATTCCAGTTTCTTGCACTGGCAATTAATGTCGAGGTCCTAGCCTAGTGGTTAAGATGTAAGGTTTCTGAATGATAGATCGCGTGTTTAAAGTTTTTCTCTAGTTTCTTTCTTTCTTCCATAATTCTATGTGATCATCTTTGTATGGTAAACAACTCTTCTGTACTAACAAATAAATTTATAAAAAGTAGATTAAATATTCGATTAAAATTAGTAGTCGTAAATAAACCCTAGAGAGTATTATCTCGTCTCATGAATATATGACTGTCGTCCATGAGTTTTAGCCTGGTCGGGGGTTTCCCTTCCAATCCTTGCACCGGGAAACCAAGCGAGTTGGAGGAATGATCAAGCAAGGACCGTCTTCATAGACGTTCCAATAACATTTGTCGTGACAGACTTGAGCATCGATATTCTGATCATAGACGTTGAACCAACGTAATTTGTTGTTCCACTCGAAACTACAATAGAACAATGTGACTGCCCAGACAACATTGGTATTAAAAGAGAAATCATATAGATCTTTGTAGGCTAATTGATGCATCCCTAAATCATCTTGTTTAGACTTGCAATGAACATCGAGTTTAACGCCCTCGCCTAAGTCGTTAATGATAATTACATGAGTTCTTGCTCGACAATTAGTCGAAAATAATAGAATTAAACACAAGAAAACAAGGCTTAGGCAGGTCATCTGTATTCCGAATTAAAATTTAAAATTTAACTCGTGTTTTAATTATATTTGAATGAAAAAGTTGTTGATTAATGATCGCGATTTTATAGTAATGACATGATCATTTAATTTCAAATTTTTGAGTATAAGAAAAAATAGTGAGAAATTATTTTGGAATTGAAGTCATGCATATAATCTCCTTAGGGTATGTTACCTGCCTTGTCCTCGACGTAAAATTATCAGCAATAAAATGTGTGCATTCTTCATATAATCCTATAGTTGGGATTCCAGGTAGCAACAAAACGGACACGGACGCGGACACGACACGAACACGTGATATGACATCTCATGAAATTTAGGACACGGGACATGTTATTTAAATTTAATAAATTATATATTTTATAGTTATAATTAACGTACGATTTTATTTTTTTAAATGTATTTGATATTAAATTTAAATAATTGAAGGCAAAATGACTATAACTCATTCTCATTTCCAGTCAAACCTATCTTCTAATCAATTTCTTTCAGTTTTTCGACATCTCATTCCTCATTTATAGGTATCTGACACATTTAGACGTGTCTGCGTGTATCCGATGAGTGTAGTGTCCGACATGGGATAGCTGATACTTCGTAGTTTGTCGACGATAATTAGTAGTTTGTCGACGACGAATATCACTTAGGGTTTATCTAAGCTCTTTTGGGCCATTGGGTGAGTGAACTTGGCCACTAGTTAAAGGCTTCTTTAGTGGGTTTGTTAAGGTTAAAAGCTGACCATTTTCGAGCAAAAGCTAATAGACCATTTCATAGGCCCATATCGAGTTATTGGTTTGTTTGTTGTACAGCACGGTTAGACCTGGCTAACGGGTTAATCGAGTCGGGTTATTTTGGCTCGGTAAACTTTTGGTCGGGCTGTGTTATTTCGGGTTTGGGTCTTTTTTGAGTCAACTATTATAAGTTATTTGTGGATAGTATTCATTTTGCAACAATAAAAATTTCGGGTCCGATTATATAGGATTGGGTCAAGTTTGGGTTTGACTTTGAGTTCAAGTATCGGGTCGAGTTATTCGGATCGGTCAATTTTACCAGGTCTAAACACGGTTCCGTCATAAACCCGAACAATCATTTTTTTTTTTAGGAACATATTATATTAAATTAATTAACTAACGCAGAAGCGTCAACTAATACAAGCGATGCAATGTCAACCGGGTCGGCGAGATGGAAGGTTAAACCTTTCTTTTTTCATCAATTTTTTAAATTTTTATCCATGAAATATGTCTTACTTGAGATTAAACCTCGATTAAATTGATTGATAAATAATGAAAATATTAATACAAATTCTAATTCAACTTTTTTAATTTTCATTCATGAAATATATCTTACGGAGTATTTTTTTTATACATGCCCGTGCAAAATTGCACGGATTCTAAGCTAGTAATGAATATTAATACAAATTCTAATTCATTGAGATAAAGGTTGCTAGTGAATAATTCGACGAGATTTAATTTGGTCGGGGATTTCCTTTCCAATCGCGACATCGAGGAAACTCGTGATTCGGAGGAATGATCAAGCAAGGCCCTTCTTCGTAAATGTTCCAATAACAATTCTCACGACAAATATCATCATCCCTTTTCTGATCATATATATTAAACCAACGTATTTCGTCGTTCCACTGAAAACTACAATAAAACAACGTGACCGGCCACACTACATTCGGCTTGAACGAGAACTTATATAGATTTTTGAAGTGTAACTGGTGCATCCCTAAATCATCCTGTTTCGACTTGCAATGGACATCGAGTTTAATGCCCTCGCCTAGGTCGTTAATGATCATTACTATAACTTTTGCCCGACTAATATTCGTCGAAAATAATAAAATTAAAGACGAAAAAACAAGGTTTAGGTAGGTTTTCTGCATTGTAAAATTTAATTTAATTTGTGCTTATTCATATGCATGAAAATGTTAATGATTATGTCATTTTATAGTAGTGAAATGATCACATAATTTCAATTTTTTAGTAATCTTAAATATTGAGAAATTTGTTTAGAATTGAAATCATGCATATAATCACTTTTCCGTATGTTACCTGCCTTGTCCTCGACGTAATTTTTCAGCAATAAAATGTGAGTTATTTATTTATTTTTTTGGTCTAAAGGAAGTCACGGGGGACGATTCTGATATTGACGGTAACTAAGCTAATTAACATTTGCAATGTGTTTTAGTTGTATGGTGCGCAATCTGGATTAATTTTAAGCATTCATTTCGTATATACTCCGTATAATGGACTTTATTCACCTTCTATTTATAATAATTTTCGATTAAATATCGTCTCAAATTGTCAAAATAATTATTGCAACTAACACTTAGTAACACATGAAAAATAATTTTTTTCTATCTTTTTATTTGCTTGGCAAATATTGGTGCAAATGAGTACATTTGGTCGAATATTTCAATTTGTCACACACTCACATGATTGTTCCAAAAGCAGGTGGGTGTGTGACAAATTGAAATTCATAAACTAAAATTCGAAATCTGAACTTTAATTTCCACAAAATGAGATTTTAATTTTTCTTCTAAGCTTCATTATCGAAAATACAGTATTATCATTGAGCATTGAGCATGTAATTCGTAATCAATTTCGTGAAAAGATGTTCAAACATCACGAGTTTTCATTTAAAACAGTTTCACAACTATAATATGTATAACATAAACTTAAAAAGACCACGGTAATCGGAATAAAAAATTGCAAAACTAAAAGACATCAAACTAATACATGTCCTTTAATTTATCATAATCATCGAAAGAAAATACAATACGATCGAAAATACATGTATTATCATTGAGCATGTATTTCGTGAAAAGATGTTCAAATCACGAGTTTTCATTTAAGACAGTTTCACAACCACCTATATATAATACTTTATAACATAAATTTTAAAAAGACCACACTAATCGGGGTGAAAAATTGCAAAACTAAAAGACATCAAACTAATACGTTTCCTTTAATTTATCATAATCATCGAAAGAAAATACAATACAATACGATCATCATAATCCTTACGAGTAATCCTTATTATATCTTAATTATACGGATTACTTATGAGTTAATTACTCGATTACATTAAAATAAAATCTTAATATAACTTAATTAATTAATAAAAATCTTAATATAACTAATAAAAGACATCAAATTAATACATTTCCTTTAATTTATCATAATCATCGAAAGAAAATACAATACAATACGATCATCATCCTTACGAGTAATCCTTATTATATCTTAATTATACGGATCACTTACGAGTTAATTACTCAATTACATTAAAATAAAAATCTTAATATAACTCAATTAATTAATAAAAATCTTAATATAACTAATAAAAGACATCAAACTAATACATTTCCTTTAATTTATCATAATCATCGAAAGAAAATACAATACAATACGATCATCATAATCCTTACGAGTAATCCTTATTATATCTTAATTATACGGATTACTTACGAGTTAATTACTCGATTACATTAAAATAAAAATCTTAATATAACTTAATTAATTAATAACATCCTTATTCCAAGGAAAACAAATAATAACATCTTCTTTCCCTTGAAAACAAGGACCATTTTCTAAGACAATCCAAGTACAAAGTTGACCACAAAATGCATCCCTTTCATCATCATAAATATTAAACCATTTAAAATTATTTTCCCATCTAAAACTACAAGAAATAATAGTTGCTCCTCCAAATAATTTAGGTAATGAAAAACTAAATTCATATCTTCCATTATAAGGGATCATTTTCTCACCACCATTACCTTTATGTTTGCAATGGATACCAACACTCACCCTTGTTCCTAATTTGTTTGTAATTCTAAGTATGTTGTCGTCGGACGAGGCCGACACCGCCTTGTTAGGGTTGATTCCTCCATGGATTATTACCATTATTAAGAATATTATCATGCATTGGTTTTTCATTTTTTAAATCAACTTTTTTTGGCAAAAATCAAATTAAAATGTTTTTTTTGGAAGATAGTGTATGTGGAATATGTTTGGCTTGAGATTAAACCTTGGTTAAATAGGAGGATAACTAATGATATTTAATTAATGCAAATTCTAAATTTTATGTTAAGTGAATAAAACTATAGAAGGTGAGTTGACCATTTTCCTTAATAATATGCAAAGATCATTTTCCTTGTATAGTTTTCAATTTAATTGCATAGATTATACATCTAGATGTATATGAGTATCGTACATTTAATACAAATCTAATTGAGCTTATATATAATTTTTTTTGAGCTTTTAAAATTTTTGATTTACATTTTAATTTCTTAGGGGTTAAAATTAAAATCTTATTGAGTTTATATTTATTATTTTTGAGTTTCAATATAATACGTTGAGTTAAAATTTTCTTATAAAGACGCTCAAATTCTTTTCAATAAAGCTCGTAAAATGTACATATAAGATCAAGTCTTTTGCTATAAAGTTTCAAATCTATACTACTAAATGTATACATCTGGTTGTATAGTCTACTAATTGATTTAATTGTTCCTTACATTAATTAGTTGCAATTTACAAAGTTGACGATAATTGATCAATTGGATAAACTCGATATGTAGGATGCAGAGGTACGATCCTATGGAACTGATCCTGTTTAAATAAGGTCGTCTGTATTAGAATGTTAAGATTCATATCTCCATATTCAATGTATTTCCACTCTATTTGGCAACTTAAATACATAATATTTTATTTGACTACGAAAACTTATTTGGTCAAAATTTCAGTCAAGCACAATATTTTGAATTTTGTTGCAAGTGTTTGGCAAATGTAATTGAAGTAAAAAAATAATAATTACCTTCATTTTTAGGTACTTGAAATTAAAAGATAAATGGGGTGATGAGATGCGAAAAATCAGCTATATCCTTTTCAGCTACTTTGTCACGTAAAGTTCGTCAACAATTTATCAAATTCTAAAGTTCAACTACATTTTTCATTTCATGTCTTAATTTTTCCCGAGTTTCAGTTACTTTATTAATTAGTTACCGTATTATCTATAATTTCAATTAACTTTGTCAAACAGACCTTAAATATTCTAACTTATACGAAAGTGTAAGGAAAAATTAAAATACGGGTTCACTTTAACTAGAAAAGGAAATATTTGTGATTTTTGTTCATATAGGGTTATAAATATAATATACACTATTTCTTGAAGACATAAAGTAAACAAAAAACACTAGCATATATAGAAATAATTAATTTTCATCCTTTATGAAAAATTAAAAGTACACATATATGTCATTGTAATACTTCGTATCACACATTCACACTCTAGTCAATTTAAACCCTTATTTCTATGATAAATTAAAAGTAGGTTTAGATAATGATCTGAACACCCAATGACTTAATGAAAAATTAAAAGTACACATATATGTCATTGGAATTTATCATGTACTCCGGTAATCTAAGTACAATGACATATATGTGTACTTTTAAAGGGTTTAATTTATCATATATAGAAATAATTAATTTTCATCCTTTATGAAAAATTAAAAGTACACATATATGTCATTGTAATACTTAGATTACCGGAGTACATGATAAATTCCGAAAATTATTACTATGAAATAATCCAATTTTTTTTAGTAGGTTTAGATAATGATCTGAACACCCAATGACTTAATGAGTCTATTCATATCAATTTTTTCTAGCGATTATGTCCATATTCATCCACTCTAAATTAAATGAATATGGATATGATATGCGTAACGATCTTCTTTTGTAGATTAGGATAAAATATAGTCATATGGATATGGGTGAATTTAAGACGAGATTTATATAAGATGAAAATTTCTAATGAAATACTCCCTCCGCCCCTGTAAATAATTTACATTTACTTTATTTTTGAAATAAAGCAAATAAAAACTATACAACGTGAATAATTTAAGTTCGAAATCTACTCTTCTATAGTGATCTCAATACTCAATTGTCAAATAGACGTAATCTTAATGAATAAATTAGTCATAAAACATTATAATTTGATGGCATTAATTCTATATTAAGTTATTGTCTTTTCATATTTAAATACTAGTTTGACATCTGTGCGTTATAATGGGATAATTAACTCAGTTGTGATACCACATTTTATGTCTAATTATTTGTTTATATATGATTAAAATATTTTTTTTCTAATAAAATAAAAGATAAAACACTTTGTTAACGAAAAAAAAAAAAAATAACCTTTCAATCAATTTGTAATTTGATTATAAAATTATAGTCATCTTGTTCTTTTTAAATGTACTCATTTAAAACTATCGTAGTTTAACCTTTACATAACATTTGAAGGGTGAAAATATATCACGACAGTATTTCTTTTCACCCGTTTTACCTTATGGATAAGGATGGGATAGATGAAAAAGAAATTAAATGGACGAGTGTGGGATATGAATACGATAAATAAAACTAAATGGATATAGAGTTTGATGTCAAATATAATTATTCTCCTTCTATGTAGTAAGTTTTTTATTCTTCAACTTATTTAAAGTCAAATAAATTCGATAACTATAATAAACGCTGAAAAAACAAATTAAAGAAAATAGAAAATGGAAGAACTATTATTATCATTATCATTATCATTCCGATTCAATCCTTTATTCTTAGAAAACACAAACGATAACAAGCTACTAATTAAAAACAACATCATAATAAAAATATTATTAATTTCCTGATTCCGTCACTGAACACGATCCACAACATCCTTGTTCCACTTGTAACATGTCTCATCTTTAGGTTGTGGACTATTAAGAGCAACACCATAAACCTTGCAAGGACCATCTTCATGAATACTCCACCAACAAAACTTAAAACAATCGTTCTGATCACGGTCGATATCATAAATATCGAACCAATGTAATTTATTATCCCATACGAAACTACAAAAATATAACGATGTATCGATAAATGGAGGTTTAAACGTAAATTCATATAATCCATTAAACCCAATTGTATACTCACCCAAATCTTTGTTTTTATCCTTGCAATGAATTTTAACGTTTTTATTTCCATCTAATTTATTTGTCATTCTTACAATCTGACGATGTGCTTCACATTTTTGACTTATTGTGCTTAGGGCTAGTAGCACAAATATTATTAGGGGTATTTTGGTCATTTTTGGTGATTGGTATCGGTTTTGGAGTTATTTAGGATGATTGTATTTTGAATTGTTGATATTGTAATTGGTTACGCCGGGTATTTATATAAGATTATTTCGTAACCATTGTGTATTTCAAAGGTCGTCATTAATGCCAAAGCGATAATACTTAATAGAATTGACCATATCTAGTAAATTAAAGTGCAAAGATTATTTGCAATTATGGATGATTTATTTACATTCATATTATGAATATTGACTCATTGTATTCATGAAATGAATATAATGTAGAAAATTGGAATCTATGAATTCCTTCTATGCTTCATTTGTTTATTTTAAGTTCTATGAACTTAGACATATGATTATATTTATTTTAATTATCGCTTTTGAAAGAGACGATGTATATCGACTAATTCGGTTTTAAAATGTCGTAAAAACCAGATAATGTAAACATAGTTTCAGAGTTACAATAGTCTACTGTACTAATAATAATGTTTTTCATTCTTTACGGAAATTAATGTGATTTTGAACCTTAGTTAAATTTAATTAAATGCTACCTGCTTTATATATCAAATAGCCTCCGTAGCTCAGTTGGTTAGAGCGTTGGTCTTATGAGCCGAAGGTCGCGAGTTCGAGCCTCGCCGGAAGCACTTTTTTGTTTTTTTTTTTTTACTTTTTGCAAAATATGAGCTTTTCGTTTAATTTACTTTTTGTTTTTTTTACTTTTTGCAAAATATTAGCTTTTCGTTTAATTTTTTTTTGGATAATTTCACAACTTATTTTTCTTTGGGTTAAATAATTCTCTGCTTTTGTGTTTTCTATATTATGGATTATCAAATCTTCATCGGCATTATGCTGGTATACTACGCGATCTTAAACTTACGAAACACTATATGACCTTTAGATTTGTTAAAAGACGGTAGAAAACATAGATTATCTCTTTCACAATGATCATGAGATATTTCGAGATATTAACATACTTTGATTAAGAAAGTAAATATTATCGTGTGAGCCATCATATATGATAATATCGGGAGTTAGAAGAAATGGAGCGATTGTCGTTGGTGCCAATGTTGTACCAAGTTTGTTCATCGCCCTTAGGTTGCTGACTTGCTGCAAGGGGATACTATAGTATTGCCTACATTTTCGTACAAGGCCAAGGATATACAGATTATACACAAGTGCGAACCAAGTTCCAGCCGGTTTTACCCTACTAATAACATTGTTGCAAAGAGAATTGAACCCACGGCGTTCACAAACAACATACCTTTTTTTTAAGCACGGTGCGAGCATGCTTAACCGACTTTGATTCAATTACTATGCAAATAATGCGAGAGAAATAAATAATTCACACAATTAGTAACCGAGTTTGTTGAAAAACTATTGACACAAAGCTGACTTGCTCTAACTAAACTCGATTAACGATCCACATCGACACCGTCTAATTAGTAAATGAAATCATAAAGTTGATTATAAACTTCTTCTCAAGCACACAAGTTCAAACAAGTTTTACTCTACTACTAAGTTTGTCGCAAAGAGGAATTCAACCCGTGATGTCAACAAACATTAGACCTAGGGATGATAACGAGTCGAGCTCACCCTTAATTGGACTCTTTGCAAGCGTTGTGCCAAGAGCATGCTTAACCGAGTTTGATTCAATTACGATTCAATCCAATACAAGAGAAAGGACTAATTTACGCCATTATTAACCGAGTTTGAAGAAAATCTAGTAACACAAAATCCCATTAAATTTCGACGCTCTTGTGGCGTAAATGCACCTCGTTATTACCTCACTACATCTCAATTGATCCAGTCGCCTGGGAGAAATGTTAGTTTGGGTGATGATTCGGGTGAAGATGCTCGTGACCAGTCTCCATTGTCCTCCACCATCAAGTTTCGGATTTCCGATGGAGATCGCCCCCTAGTTGTTCTTTATTACTAATCTATTACCTATCTATGTTTTATCTTATTCGGCTTTACATTGTAGTACATCAATATGGTTCTGTGAGCTATATTACTGAAATGTATAACTTTTCCCGCTTTGTCAAAAAAACAAACAAACATTGCTCTAACTAAACTAGATTAATAATACATATTAACACCCTCTAACCATCAAATTAACGTGTCGTGAGTCAAAAACCCCCCAAAAGTCGACAAACTTGACCCGACCTGAAAAATCCACGCCAACCTACCCGAAAACCGACCACCGATCTCTTTGCGACTCAATATCTGATAGTTTGATACGACCTGGTAAATAATGATAAGATCGATGACCCGACACTTAATAAACTTAAATATTGATCAAATTTGAAAGCGATTTTACCTTAATATATTTGACTTAACAACGAAATCTTTAAACTAAAAAATGGTTGAAAATTAAATTTAATGAAAAAATCGAAGTAAAGTCGTAATGGGAGAAAGTTTTTTTTTTTTTTTTTTTTTTTCGGGGTAAAGGGAGCCATAATGACGATTTTGATGATGACGGGGTATGCTGATCCGATATGACCTGAACTCGATGCAATCCGATAACGACTTGATCCGACACATCAATTGACCAGAAATGACCCTGAAATCAACGCGACCGAACCCGACTTGACCCAAAAAAGATTGGTGATCTCATATAACCCGAACTCGATAGGATCCGATTGAACCGATTGCCAGCAAAGGTCCTACATATTCCTGTGAGACACAAAAACAGACAAGTCAACTCCCCCAAAAATGCACTCACTCAACAACATCATCAAAATCTTCCATCTCATACTCCTCTTAATCACCATTAAAGCACAACAAAACCCATCATCATCATCATCATCATCATCAACGATAATTACAAGATTCCAAGAATACTTAAGAATAAACACAGCACAACCAAACCCAAATTACAACCAATCAACTTCCTTTATACTTTCACAAGCTAAATCATTATCCCTTGAATCTCAAGTTATTGAATTTGTCAAAAATAAACCTTTAATTTTACTAAAATGGCCTGGGAAATTACCCAATTTACCCTCAGTTTTACTCAATTCTCATACAGATGTTGTTCCTGTGGAATCTCATAAGTGGGTCCACCCTCCTTTTGATGCTCATATTGATTCTCTTGGCAATATTTATGCTAGAGGCTCTCAGGTTGTTGCTTTTTAGCTTAAAGTTTTGATTTTTTTTTAAGTATTTTTTTGTACAGGTATATACTTGTGTGAGACGGGTTTACGTAAGTATATTGTAAAACGGATTCTTTTAGTAACTTAAGTTCTTATAATTGTGTAAAACCGCATTACACGAGACTAATTGGAAAATGATGGTAGTTCTCAATTTCTGATTTCTCATACGTGTAATGAATTGATGAATTGATATTTATGCTAGAGGGTCTCAGGTTGTTGCTTTTTGTATTAAAGTTTTGACCTTTGAAGTTATTTTGTAGTACATATGTATTTGTGTGAGGTGGGGTTACGTAAGTTTATTGTAAAACAGATTCTTAATAGTAGCTAGTTTTAGATTAATGTTGGTCATGGTCTTGTTGTGATTTGGATACGTGTGTAAAACCGCGTTACACAAGACTAATTGGAAATTTGGAATATAGTAGTAGTTCTCATATGTCTAATGTGAATTGGTGAATTGATATAAGCAGACAGTCATGTTGTTTTCTGGGGGGGTTTTAGAGAAATTTGTATTGGGGTAGTGTGGGTTTTACCATGTTGATCAGTGAATGTAATATATTGGGATATAAGGAAATTGATACTGTAAGGAATTGAAATTTGGTGCTTTGTGGAATAGCTTCAAGTATGTGAGGATTATTGATGACGGTTTTAAAGGATGATTCAAGTTAATAGACCCCAAATAATTTTGGGAGTTTGCTCTGATGTTGATGTTGTTTTTCAAGTATGTGAGGTTTGAAAGTATTTAATGATTTCAAATGGATCAATGGGAGAGGGAGAAGGGGCAAGGAGGGGCCTTGGCTTTGACAAAAATTTGAATTTGCTAAATTTTCATTGAAAAACATGAAATATTCGAGCATTTTGTCCATTGGCTTGCCATCATTTCGAAATTGTCGCTTATGGCTTCACCATTGATATGCGTTATGCTGACAGATTGGTCTGAATTGCTGTATTGGACTTACATTGCCAAAGCTTTTTCAAGCTTCTCAGTGAATTCAAACTGGTATGTGGTGAAAATAAGATTATGTCTCCCCAGTGACCAATTGAGGTGTATTTTCAAGTCTTTTAGGATAAAAAATACTTCAAAATAGATATAATCTGTAATTTTTCGGACAAATAACTGGTGGGTAAGAGAGGATATAGAAGTTTGCATTTTACATATGACCTTTAGTTGACTATAGCTAGCTATTACCAAAGTCTTGTTGATCTCTTTAGGATTAACCGATCAAGTTCTTATGTGTTATGGATGCTTCTGGTATTTTGTGGATCAATGGACTATGTTGGTCATTCTGAAGATACTCATAAAGATGTATTTTGTGTCCACAGGATATGAAATGTGTGGGTTTACAGTACTTAGAAGCTATCCGAAAGCTGAAGGATTCCGGGTTTGAGCCCACTCGTACCATATATTTATCGTATGTGCCGGATGAAGAGATTGGAGGACGGGATGGCGCCCAAAAGTTGGCTGAGTCTGATGTATTCAAGGAAATGAATGTAGCCTTTGTATTAGATGAGGGGATGCCATCAAGTGATGAGAATTATAGGGCATATTATGCGGAAAGGTCACCAATGTGGTTGGTGATTAAAGCCACAGGGGCACCTGGGCATGGGGCAAAACTCTATGACAATACCGCAATGGAGAATTTGTTGAAGAGTATTGAGAGTATCAGGAGATATCGAGCATCTGAGTTTGATATGGTAAAGAGTGGCTTAAAAATGGGAGGGGAGGCGATCTCAGTAAATTTGGTGTATTTGAAAGCTGGCACACAATCTCCTACGGTAAGGCCATATTCTGATCTGTTGACGTTATAATAAAGCATATGAAACCTGAATGTGGAATTGAAGTCTTAAGTCAGTTATTTGTAGTTTTACCCGATAAATGTAATTTATACGAGTATGGAGCGCTAGGAAAGGTGGGAACAGCAATGGGGTTTGTATGAGAGACAGACATATGTTTGTACAGTGAGTTATGAGACAGTCTCTCGTAGTCACATGTGATGTAAGACTGAGACCAATCCTGATACGGGGTACTTCTGTATTCCTCAGCTAATTATTATATGGTCAATGGGTTGGTCTCACTTGCAAGCCGCCTTTTTTAAAGGTGCTGGTTGGATGAGTGCGTATCCTAGTTAATTGATATCACTAGACAAAACAAGTTTCATTTTCTCATGCTTAAACCTTTTGACCTCAATAAGGTAAGGTCCAAAAGAGTAAAACATTGTTCATCTGTGTTCTTATTGAGGATCGCCATATGAAGACTTCGTGTTTTCCACTGGATTCCACAGTCAATTCACTCAATTGAGACTTTTCAGAGTAGGAACACTCCAGTGCTTCAACACTTGAATTTTTACTTGGATCTGTTGTTTGGATAACTATTCTACTTGTGGAAACTTTTTGTTCAACAGGGTTTTGTCATGAATATGCAATCGTCTGAAGCTGAAGCAGGAATTGACATCCGGGTCCCACCAACAGCTAACCAAGCAGCACTGGAAAAACGCATTGCTGATGAGTGGGCGCCTGCATCACGCAATATGACATTTGAGGTAAAATCGACAAATCGTTTGCCTTTTCATGTTTGAAGTTTCAACAACATTTTCGGAGGAAAATGGAGAGTGCAATTAAATTTCATCAACAAATAGAAAATTGCCTTTCTTGGATGTGAACTTAGTGGAGTGTAATGGCTTGGCTTCACTCTAAACAGGTCGTAGTGGCAGAGCAGCTCTATTCCCTTATCCATTTATTTAGGTTTGAGAGTGAAAATTTTTCCAAGCTATCATATAGTACTATGTTACTCCAACTCTTCATGTTCTGTCGTGTGACACTCGACGCTTGGACATGGGTATGAGTTCATGATTCCACGTCAGATACTTTTAAAGGAGTCTGAGACTCTGAGTTACATGGTTCATATATCTGGAGATTGGCTGATGGGTTCTAGAGATGACTAGGATAGGTATTATGTACTTCTACCTGGAAAAGATGGGAGACCATCAGCTATAGGAAATTATTGGCGGATCCATATTAATTACATGGGATCCCAGACACCGGAAAACAATTTATATTTTGTGTAATTACCAAATTTTTATGCTGCAAAATGTAAAACTATTATTTTAATATGATCATTACTTGGAAATTTTATGCTGGACATCATAAACATTCTTCTAGGTCTGCCATAGTTAATGTAATTATCCTTTCTGGCAAATCATTGCTGCTTGACTGGTTTAACTGCTGCCTGGGCAGTATAAGCAGAAGGTATCAGTGCTTGACAAATTTGGGAAGCCGGCATTAACAGTGGCAGACAGTTCGAACCCTTGGTGGACCCTCTTAGAAGAAGCCATCCTGAATGCCGGTGGAAAACTCGAGAAGCCGGAAATATTCCTTGGCTCCACTGATGCTCGATTTTTTAGGCAACAAGGGCTTCCTGCAATTGGATTTTCTCCCATTGCTAATACTCCACCCCTATTCCATGACCATAATGAGGTAACTACTTCCTCTGCGTATTTATTATATCTCGTGTATCTGTTTGGGAATGGGTAAACGTCCAATTTTGATGCGCTGCTCTATGAATGTCGTCAACCTTTCACTTTTGGAATCTTACTCAATACGGAGTATTTTTCTTAGTGGGATTTAAAGGGAGGCAAAGTAGAAGAAGATACTCTTATATTGATAATATGTTGCTATTAAACAGTGTCTCGTCATTCGAAAATTTGACTCATGACAAGCGCTGGATATGCACTCATGTCTGATACCCGTACAAGAGTCCAAGGAACATATGTCGTAACAACTGCATGCCTTTAAGTAGTCTCACGGCACATTTAAGTGGTCATAGAATTGGAGTTGTTTCTTGTTTCCATGGATTTTCTGAAATTAAGAGTTAGAACTTAGAAGTATCTGACGCGCAAATGCATATTGATGTTTCTTGCACTGTCGCTTACACAATTTTGGAACCTGTAAGGTCATTCATATACAATAGAGCTATTGCATTCTAAATTGTCACTGTGTTTTACTTGCTGCAGTTCCTAAATGAAGCAGAATATATGAAAGGAGTCGACATTTATGCTTCGATCATTAAAGCTTATGCATCTTATTCTGAGCAATTTGAAGAACTCAAGGCCTTCAAAGATGAATTATAGTTCTGTGTTTCTTTGTTATTTGTCATTCTTGTTTCATGTTGTACTAGTTTACCCCCATGCAATGTACGGATTCGGTAGGACTGCAGATTTTCTTTTTAGCAATTTAGGTAGGTTTAAAATAATCCCTCTTATGAGCGGGTGATCGGTACCAAAGACTCAAAAGAGGTCTTAGCCTTAGCCTACTAGTTAAGAGTTAAAGACGAAGGTATCGTGATAATAGATCACGGGTTCAAATCCCCCTCCCCATATATTGTACAGGCCTTGCGCCAAAGAGTGAATTATTGTTGTATGGATTTCAAGTACGGATCTAATAATATAAAAGGTAAACAAATGACGGATACGGAAATAGTATTAAAATAGGTAAGACCAATAAAAATATTCTAATACTTGTGTTAAAAATTGTGTTAACTTGTGTAATAATTTGCTAAGATATGAACTAGTCCTGTCAAACGGGTCGGCGGGTCGGGTCCCGGGTCGGGTCATACGGGTCGGGTCAGAATACGGGTCGGGTTATACGGGTCACGGGTCGGGTTAGGGTCAGAATACGGGTCAAGAAATAATTTCTAACGTCTTTTTTAATCTATTTTTTTAATTAAAAAAATAATTTTTAAAAACGTAAAACATATTTAAAATTAATATTTTAATTATATTCAACGT
>VHZZ01000070.1:150223-173674 GCA_009801015.1 Silene noctiflora | reverse complement strand
GCAAGTTTACTCAACAATGTTGTGGTGGTGAATGTGTGGATTTGAGCTATGATAAAAGGCATTGTGGAAGTTGCATGAATAAGTGCCAAGTTGGTCAATATTGCATCTATGGGTTGTGTGATTATGCTTAATAAATTCGATACTTTGTCCGTCCTAATTATTTATCTGCCTTTGATTAAAATACTTATTTATGGCTAATGATGCATATATAGTGATTTGGGACGATTTGTACGTCCTTGCTCAAGATGTATTTTAACTTGAGCTAGTACATACGATATAATTTTGAGCTAGTACATACGATATAATTATTTCATATGGCTGCGAAAAAAATGGTTGTGGTTAGATTATGATATTTGAGATAAATATATATACGATAAATTTTTATTTATGTATATCGATCCAACTGAGAACTATTATTACTTGTATTTACTTTTATTATTCTCATTTATTAATTTTAAATGTCAAATGAAATCACCAGCCAAAAATTTAATTTCAATCACATTTTCTCTCGGATGATTATCGAGATTAAATAAAGAATAAAAATGAACAAAAAGAGTACGTACCTTATTGCAAACCACTTAAAACTCGTCATTGTTTCATCTATTGACGGTGGTTCCGTCTACTTCTCAAAAAGATTGGTCTTACTCTTTGAACGTCCACCTTACAGGAACATATGAAGGATAAATCATAATTCTTTGAAATATTGAAAATATATACGAATATTTATTTACTTTTTTCATATATTTAATACTTCGTATTATGTATAAGCCGTGTAACTTGTCTCGAAATTCTTGTTAATAATTAGGGTTAGCAGCAATTAATATGCTTTTGTAATAATCTAGTGTACTATATACTTGACCAAGTTGACCTCATGCAAACATGTTATTTTGCGTTTAAAACAATTCTATTTTGAATCAACAATCGCCACATACACAAATGTTGAGACACTTGAATAATTGTTGGCTGTTCATAAGAATACAAGTTTGTTCAATTTCTCCGTTTAAATGAATTCTATAAAGTTCGTTTAATATGTATATATATGAGGTATATGTTAATCAAACGTATGAAATTTATTTGAAAAAAGGGAATAGTAATTTGTATTAATCCACCGGAAAATCTATAACACACTTACACACATATTTATGATTATTAGATGGATATTTTACTTGTAATGCAATGGTTCGATTTTCTATAAACTTAAGTAATGTTCTTTCTAACTTAATTTCAGCTCATTTCAGTTCAGTTTTATTCAATTTAGCTCAGCTCATCTATTCACAAATTAATTCTTACTTTAATTCAGTTAAGTTCTATTAAGTTAAGTTAAGTTTAATTTAGTTCAATTTAACTCTTTTTAGCCAAAAAGAAAATGACCTTACTTCCTCTGTATTTTAATTTTCTTTACACTTCTCAAATTTTGTAATAAACTATTGATCGAAACTGAGGGAGTAATTTAAGGCTCTGTTTGGTAAACAACGGATTAGTTTCAGCATAAGTAGATTGCAAAAGTAGATTATAAATGACAGATTTTAACAAAAGGTTTGACTAGCAATAGCATATTATAATTAGCAGAATTTATTTAAGTGTTTGGTAACTAGCACATTACAATTAGTAGATTGTTAGTTTTCTTTGTAAAATGTAGTAAAATTTCCTAGTTTAGAATATGTTAACCAATATGCTGGGGTAAGTAAAACAACATTGACTCCAAATATGCTGTTTTAATATGCTGTTTACCAAACAATAAAATCAGCATATTGACTGGTCAAACATGCTAAAACCCTTGAATATGCTAAAAATTGGTCAATATACCGTTTACCAAACAACGCCTAAATTAAGTTGGTAATGGTTTTCATTTTGTGCCAATGTGAATTAAATTAAGTTAGTAATAGTTTACATTTTGTGCTAATGTGAATTAAATTAGAATTCGTTTACATTTTGTGTTAATTATATTACGTTATCAAACAAATGATTACTTAAGATTTAAGAACAAACAATGTCAAATTTTCTTAAACGGGAAACCATCAAAACTAATTGTATCACGTAATATTACCATGCAAGGTTTTGATTAAACTATGTTCGTTGCCAATTGATCAATTAAAGGCTCAATAATTAGTAAATTCCTAATATAATCTACGTAAAAATTACTACTATATTTCATGCATATTTTGCTTTGCTTACGATGAGGGTTTAATTGACTACATTTATTACACCATGGTCGGCAAGAGTAACAATCACAGTTTCATGACGGCATCAAATCTGTAATTCTTTATGTATTTTTGTTTAAATTAAAGAGGTGGCGAGTCTTGAAATAAAATTTAAAGCGGGTTAGGATTTGAACACATAAGCTAATGCCTGGAAATATATATTGGTTAAAAAGTCAAGCCGGGGTTAGTCCCCCTCCCGATACTATTAATTAAAATCCTATGTTGAACCGAAGTAATTTGTATATGTTTATTTATGTGATACAGAGTGTAATGTATTCATTGAGTCAATATAAAACGATCTTACAACATAATATGAATTGACTAATAAATTATTCTATATGTATAGCATAATTAGGTAAAACTCGTATATAAACATTCGCATTGAACAATTGATGATCAATTTAGTTATTACAAATAAAATTTACAAGTTAAATTGTGACATCAAAGAAACCTAAGTTGCCCATTATTACTTTACCCGTTTAATGAAAATGTAGATATTTTAACGCTACAAATAACCAAAAGTTTAACCTTAAAACGAAATCTTTTATACAAATTCCTGTGTAAGATGGTCTTATACCAAAACTCCGAAAGTTTGTAAGACAGATTTTCTCTCTAATTAAATCATTATTTGTATTTTGTAGATTCGATATTACATAATTAATAATTAATAATTAATATGTAAGACCATCCAAAATAACTATAACTAATATTTTTATACTACTTGAAGAATTAATTTGCAATTATTTCCTTAGGTTACACACTTAGTTGCATATGATGTGAACTTAGAATGATATCATGCGTTGACAATTGACATTGTTATAAACTTATAACTAGTTTTCGTCCAAGTTTGACTCAATCCCTTTACTACTCAAATCCATAGGTCAAAATCTAATTTAAGCCCTTTTAATTAATTAATTAATTATTAGTTTAATCATGCAACTCTTTTCCCAACTTCTTAAGATACACAAAACTTTAAAATTAAACATTCATTTGCTGTAATATCAAAATCACTCAAGATTCATTATACCATACTCCATGGAATTATTAACCCTAATATCATATTATTACTTAATAATTACCCTTTTAATTAACTTATTAACCACATTATTTGGGTCAACTCTTTCCCTTTATTCCCCTATAAACCTCTCATTCTCCCTACACAACTCTTCAAACAACACCCTCCTCCTCCTCCTCCTCCAACAAGAAAAAAAGAACAAAAAAAATCAAAAATATATCCCTACCCATCTTTAGCATTGTCAAAATCAATTATGGCTTCAACAACGATGAGGAAGACGATCCAGGTCGTCTTCCTGATCGCTACCACCCTAGCAATGATCATCGCTTTCACCTCCCTGTCTCAGACCCTGACCCTGAGCCATGAAAAAAATGTTGACTCAAATGATGAGCCACATTTGCAACTCCCCTCCAGAAGGGTGAGCCGGTTCCTAGCTCAAGCCGATCCCAAAGCCTCTGGAAGGAACCCTAATGCCGCAGACCACTGCCACAAAGACAATGAGGTTTGTAACAACCAAGCTTTATATGGTGCAAATGCGACATGTTGTAACAACAAGTGTATCGATCTCAGTGAAGACGACAAGAATTGTGGAGCTTGCAAAAATAAGTGTAGGTATACACAACATTGTTGTAGAGGACAATGTGTGGATTTATCTTATGATCCAAGGTTTTGCGGAAGTTGCGACAATAAGTGTTTGTCTGGGCAATACTGCATCTATGGATTGTGTGATTATGCTTAATAATTTCATGAGGTTCGTCTAATTTATACGTAAATTTATCACCATGCAATAAAGGGCCACATTATACATTTTAATGGTGGATTATTATTGTTTTTATTTTTGAATTTGGATCCGAATTATTAATTATACATAGTATACGTAAACTTGTTTGATTTATACGAGAATGTGGAATTTAAATTTCTCTAATTTAAGTTGTAATATTATTATTGTTTATGCATGTCACAAACTTTTTGGGAATAAGTTGTGGTAAGAAATATATATTTAATTGTGGTGTTATAAGGATTAGTCTATTTTGTATTATGTATGCGGAATTATATTGTAACTTGGTATATATATTATTGTTGGAAATTGATAATTAGTTCTTTAACTATTACGGAGTATAATAATTTTTATCGTAAGTATTTTGATGGGTACGAAGTGTAAAATTTGATCAATGAGTCATGTTGCTTTATTACATCAACGTAATCCCGAACCATTACTACTCCACCTTCGTTTCACCTCTTTTATAGGGTTTGAAAAGGGTTTAGGATACGATTTCTAAGTGTTGTGAATCGTATTTAAACCATTTCGGTAAAAAAAATGGTTATGGCCCAACTACTATTATTTGGTCGATGTAAGCTCAATCGCTAAATTAGATTGGTCGCTAATTTAGTCGTAAATTAGCGACCAACTAAAATTAAATTGTATTTTGAAAATAACTAGTCATATATATGAACCCTAAATGATTTATTTTCCAATATTACATGTTTAATTATATTTCCTACATGCAATACAATACACAATTTATGACATGGTAATTTATTTTGACCTTCTTTAATTTAACAAGATTCTTAAATAAGGCATAATGTAAAATGAATATGTTAATACAAATATCGTCACTTATTAAATGTAAAAATTAGTTATTATAAATTATTTTACAAACTTCTTATATAAGACCGTCTTCCACCTGAATTTGTATCTAGCATCCTTTTTATTTATGAGGTAGTTAAACATGGAGTCATCAAGCAAAAAGCACATATACATGAAAATGTGAACATAATTAGTTGCTTAACAAACCATTAACACATACTCCCTCCGTTCCGAACAATTATTGTTCTTTGATTTTAGCACAAAGATCAAGGAAAAAAGAAGGGGACAATTACAAATGACAAATGAAATAAATTGAGTGTGAATGATCAAATTGTTCATCAAGTTCATTCTTAAAATAGAAAGGACAACAAATGACCGAGACACCTCAAAATGGAATAGGATAACAAATCGCTGGGACAGAGAAAGTATATAATACTATTAAACTATTAATGCAATAGATGAAAAGTCAATAAAGTAACACCCAATGCAAGTATAATTATACATAGATTTACGATAGCATAATTTAGAAGGAAGGCATCTAAAAAAGAGCTCAAAACCTTAATTTCTACTACAAAAATTGTTAACTTGAAAACCTAAAAAAGTGAAGTAGCCCCATGATATTCGGGTTGTATCACATGGAAGACTTGACCCAACAAATCTACTCCCTCCGTCTCGGTCATTTGTTGTCCTTTTCCATTTTGAGGTGTCTCAGTCATTTATTGTCCTTTCTATTTTAGGATTGCATTTGATGAGTAATTTGATCTTTCACCTTTAATTTAGTCCACTTGTCATGTTATAATTGGCTCCCTCCTCTTTCCTTGGTCTTTGTGCCAAAACCAAAGGATAACAAATGACCGGGAAGGGAGTAGTATTTTGCATAAATTAGGGCTTTACACATGAGGCCTATGTCTTAATTATCGTACCTAGCAATCTAGCATGTTAACATAGACCAACTGAACGAGTACAAATTTGTTAAAGGTATTTTATTTTGACTTTTAAGTGGACATAACAAATTAAAGCTGATCCAATTTGAATGTCTCGACTCGATAAGGTTGGTCCATAGTAACGGATTTAGGGGGCTAACAGGGGCGATCGCCACGGCTGGCATGGGAGTTGAAAATGTCCTGAATAGTGCGGCCCGAACTTGACCCGATAAACATGAAGTGACTGGACCCGAAATGACCCGACTGAAAATGATACGAAATGGCCTGATAGACGCAAAGTAACCTGAAGTGGCTTCTTTAACGCAAATCCTGACCCGAAATGACTGATCCGGAGTTATTGGGTAAATTTTTGACCCGAAAATGATCCAATCTAAAATGGCCCGACCCGAATGGCCCCCTTCCAATGTCTACTAGTTTTAAGTATACTCCCCGAGTCCCCGTTCCAATAATTCTTCCCCTCCATAATTAAAAAAAGAAGTAAATAAATGATCGAGATGAAGAGAATATCTTATACTCCTACAAGAAAAAACGGTCTGTACCGAAAAAAACAAAAAAAAAAACTTGCATTGGAATCGATCAATAGTGGGCAACTAATAGGGATACATAACTAGTTTCGAGTCACAAACCTGCTCGTACACACCGCCTCATTTGGTGAGACAAATGTCGAAAAACATTATTAAGGATAGTAAATATAACCGAAATTGACAAAAGGCGACTGCTTTTTATTTCATCCTTGACATTTTACAAAAGATAATTCCATATGGCGACACTAAAAACTTCACCCCAGATACAACTCCTACAAGTACCTTACAGAAGAGTTAATTGATAAATAAGAACTTTTTAAACAGCGGAAAATAAAGTACTTACCCGGGTGAAAGTAAATTCACATGAATAAATTACAGCTATGTCACAAGGGGCTTCTAACCGACTAATTAAATACTAATTGCATAGTACAATTGAGTAACAAGCTAGCAGAAAACCGCAGTGATAGCCCTGAACTCTCCTTGCGGTTTTCTTCTTGATGGATTTGCGAATATGGATGGCATTGTAGTTGTTGCTGACTTACAAGACCGAGCCATGATAGGAATTTATCATCGGCTTGATGTCCACTGCAAAGCTTTCCTATGGTATGTAATTTGCTTAGTTTACAAACATATGCTCAAATCCAGCTCCGGTTGGGAATGTAACTCGAGGCCCTCCGACATTGTGAAGCAATTGTTGAAGCCATCTTTTTGTAGTTGTATCTTCCTGAAATTACAATTATGGATGGCATGTTAAAGTTGGTATTCTACTACAGAGTATCACATTACATAGTGCCTCAAAGACGCCTGCAATCTTGTCTATGGTGAGATACGGGGATCAAATGTATGCAGCAATTATCGATTCTTGGTAAAGAAATACAAATAGCTTCCTCCAAGCTAATGGAGGAAAAAAATACCATGGTGTTGTTATCAAACCCCTAGTTGTTTGAGAATACCATGCTCAGAAGCGGCAAGCTAGTTTGATTGACAGGTTAGGAAGACAAAATAACGCTGAAACTACAAATCAAGAGACGTGTGAATATACAGAGTCGACCGACCAACAAGGTATTCGGGTAGATGGAAATTCCCCTACTCCTTACCGCCATTCCAACCATAGGAAACCTAATGACCGCCTTCTGTGGTTCAGTGAATATTACCAGTCCTCTAATAACAAAAGACAAATCCACTATACTATACGATCTCTTAAATACATGCTCGACAAATTACAAGCATCTAGACATAGCCTAGACAAAAAAGCAGTTCAGCACCCACCACCAATATCGTAAGTATTATGTTTCCAGGTTTTTCAATGCAAGCAACTAAATTTGGCCCTTCACCAAACCATTGTTTATAATTCTTCTATCAATACACAACATATCCACAATATCCATATATAATACGCTGTTGTAGAATGTTCGTTACATATATTTTAAGCGTCATATTAGAACACACTCAAACCGATTCGCATACCAAGGATTGAACATCGAACTATCAAAACAAACGACGACAAAACAGTCTGATGACCTGGACACACTTGTATAGTAAACATCGTTCTTGAGTTCGAGCCACAGCCCTCTTAGGTTTGGAGGAAAACATTACACTGAAATGGTTTTCCCAATTTCTCCTTTATTTTGTTGTATGAAGGGGAGAAGGGGAACATGCAGGGGGGAAAAAAATCAATTTCCTCCCAAGAACTCACTTTCTCATTGTAAAAACAACATTCAAAATCTCTCATCCACCTCTGTCTCCTTTTCATTTTCCCCGTACAGCCAAACAATTTTTTTATTTAGAACTTAGTTTTCTACTGTAATAAATAAACATTTTACATTGAGAAAGAGTAAATCAGATTCTTTAGAAAACCATTAAAGGAAACCAAAAGGAGCTTAAATCACTTTTAACATGTTTAATCCAAATAGAAAGAATGCCAAAAATATATGACTGAACTTTAGTTGTGTATGCAGTGAGCTGCTACAGTTTTCATTATGTTGTTAAGATATCAGGAAAGCGAAGAAGACGCAAAATAAGAGTCGAACAACTTACACGTAGACAACTAGAAAAGGAGCCGTCTCTTAACATATCTGGCAGGCAGGTTCTTAGCGCATCACAAGCTCTGCAGGAAATACGAAATGAAGGCCATTATAATCCGAAAATCACAAACAAAGAGGTCAAGGCCACAAACTTCAGTCAACTGACTTTTGATTATCTGACAGTCGTAGATAGCATCTGATGATATGTTTCAGCAGGCGTGAAGAAGGCTGCTCAGCCAATGCAGCGACCATGTTAGCCAGAACTCTTCCAACGGCAAAAAACCGCTCTGCAGTCGTACAAATGTAATCCAAGCCCACATCGTCCAGAAGAATCTTCTGGACTATAAATGTGGCCACCTGCAGAGAAAAGCGAACCAATGAACAACGCCTATCTATGCAGTGCCTCAAGGATCTTTGCAAATGACAGGTGAAATGTACATAGATGAAAATTGTGTCGACATGACACTAATATCGAATGGCTTAAAGTTCAACTACACAACAACAAAAAAACGCCTTATAATAATCCACAACCAAGGAATAGTGAGTGTTGGCTACACTGGAAATGGAAACAAAAAGCTAATCAATAAAAACCCCACACCAAAAAAAAATACAGAAAAAAAACTGAGTTCCACATGACATACTTGTGAACAAGAGTGATAGTCTAAACGCAGTAAATTGTAGGATCTAACCATCATGTTTAAACCCTAAGTTCACTAAACAGGTTCTAAGGTTTCCAAAATGAGAGACAGATCTTAGGTGAGTAGACACAGATGAGCAAAAATAAAAATTTCAAATAAAACCTGCTATAAAAAGGACTTTGTATGCTCCGAAGTCTTTTTAGCAATGCTACGTATGCTTGTCAAATGTGTACAAGTGAGAATGCGACATAAAGAAAAGCCGGGAAGAGGACAGATAACAAAATGGGTACTAGTATTATGCTGCGCCTAAATGGTGAAATACAGAAGGCGAGAGAGAACAAATAGAGAGTTGAATGAGATAGGGCACTAAAAGAGTCTCATTTCCAAAGGTGTAATAATCAATGATACTGTTGTCATCTCCTTTATTTGCCCCTTTAGACATTAACGGTCGTTTTTTACCATTAATCTATCCAAATATATGTCAATGTCAAAAAATGTCATCTATTTTCAAAACAACTACTTTCATATTATCTTTTTGAATAAGCTGTAGCCTATGGAGTATTGTTTATGAGAAAATGATGGTTAACTATTGACTATCAAAGTCATAGGAGAAGTCAAAGAGGGACAATGTAGGACTTACTGTTTTAGACAATTCACTGCCCATTTCCATAGTGCGGAGGCACAACGGAATTATCTCTGTTGAAAGGAGGAAACTTATAACTTCTGTATCGTCAACCTGCAAAGTCAGTTCTGGTTAAGAAAACAACATGATGTAGAGATAGTAGTACAACCGCCATCAGCCCTATAATAAAATCTACTACTGGCACCCAAGCAATAAAAAAGACAACATTCCTGTTAAATATATATGCGTGACAAGGGGATGGACTTAGACAAGTGTATAAGAAAACACGGAGCGGCTGTTTTCATATTATCCAAAATGTAACAAACACCTCTGATCATTCATAAAATAAGAGGCACTGACAATTCGGTAATCCTCACATCTATTCCATCATATTCCATAGCCAAAGAATTGTGAGTCTTTGTCTCATTGTTGTAAATAGAAAGGTGCCCAAGGCAGCAACACACAAGTTTCTAGCTAAGAATATATCTCCAGCTCACATGTTCCCGTACGAGTACAGAAGAAAAAGAAAGTTTATTGAATAAATAAATACCACGTTGTGCAGAAAGTACGGTTATAAAGACAGAAAACACCAACTTTTAACATACCTTCACTAGTGCACCAATGACTCCCAAGCTTGTTAGACGCAAGTACTCAAATGGCCTGGATTTGCTTGTTGTATTGAGAAAAGGATACAGATAAAGCGGAATATGGGCTGCAAGGAGAGTTTTCATTCAATACTAACCGTAAATCACAGTAATAATTTGTTCTGAAGTGCAACTTATTTACACTTCTACAACTCGAAAAACATGGTAGGAGTCTAGACCACAGTTATTGCCATGATTAGTGGGATGTAATCATTATTAGAATGTAATGGAGACTGTTTATTAGACAAGATAGGAGACAAGGTTGAGAGAATGAAGTCACAAGAGCATAATGTGATCTTAGTTCAAAAAAAGCGCGCCTTGGATGAGGCACTAGCCAAAACACCTTTGTGTTATATGTATTTTCAGTAAGCAACTTGATAAAATTCGCTTTTAACGATTCGCGATTCGTTGGGTACCAAGCGAATCCGGTAACCATGATCCATACTGATTTGCTTCCCCAGTGAGAATAAATATGTGATGTATACAGTTTGAACGAGGACCATCTACTACATAAAATGTTGCGAAACATATTACAAACACAAAAGCACATCCATGTGTAAGTATTGAACCATAGATGAAAATAAAAGCCATGTGAGTACTAAACAGAAACTTACCATTCAAGAATAGCATCCTAGTGTCAGGATGAGATGCCACACACTGCACAATATTCAGAAATTAATGAATTAGGAGAAATGTACACCTTAAGCCTTATTTACTGCAGGATGTTATTCTTATTGATTTTAATATTTTACCCAACGCCATGGATCAAACATAAGCTCAAACCTGCAAACGGGATTTGCATTTCCAACGAAAATGGAAGCTGGAAAAGGCGTATATCAAATAAGCATGTTAATATGCTTTAGATTGGATTTATATGAGAAGGAATCCGTCTTGTCACAAGTCCACAACCTAGTGTCAATAGTTTCTATATTGCATGTTCACGTAGTATACATATACCATCAAAGAATGATACACTTTATATGAGAAGGAACCCGTCTTGTTCCAAGCTCATGACCCGCCGCCAAGACCAAGGTGATAAGAGAGATGAGGTTCACACCTCATAAAATTAAGGCACACTATTTTTGCAAACTAATCTCTATCTTTCATAATACTCCATGTAGGGAGCAATACCTTTTTTGCTCAAAATGGGGCTAACGTGCGAACAAGAGGTAAAGAAGCAACCACGGTATTAAATCTTGGTTCAGTCATGATCTAGGTTAAGGTGTCGTGGACCAATATTCCTAAATGTGGCCAATATAGCCTCCAATGCAATAAAATATGATTGTCGTAACCTCCAAAGCCTCGATAACTCATCTGCGAATTGATGTCGCAGCCGATACTAAAACTACAAGCCACGACAAGGGATACATCTTGTTTCATCACCTTGGTGCAATGACATGGTAGGAGTTCTCAATACGTATAGCATGACAAAAGTTATAAGGTCATAGTACTAGTAAGCTATCAGGTAATTTGTTAAGGTAGCTACTTAGATTTACTTCCATGCCTGGTATCTTTCAAGCATAAGAACTATCAACAAGCTTAAATATAAAGTACGCAGTAATAAAGAAAAATAGAAGGCAGAAATTATGACTAGACAGGTGGCATCAAGCATTAGGGCTCGAAAAGGCCAAACCTGAAGCAGTGCAAGAGCATTGCAAACTCGGTTGGATTGAGCTGGATTCAAGCTAGGAGGTGAGAGCACCGGGTATATAGAGACAATCTCCTGCAACCACAAATGATACAACCATCAACTAAAATCTACAAACAATTGATGCAAACCTATGTTATTTAAGCTATCAGTTCCACAATACAACACCCTAACCTGAACTGAATCTGAAGTCCAACACTCATAAAAACAACAGAGCGCACTAAACCCTACAAGTTCCTCATGTACAACCTCTCCCAGTTAAAATTTACAAGAAATGACTATACAATTAGCTCATCTGGACTCTCACTTCAGGAGTAGGGAGTACTTTGCATCTGCCTACAAAGTTAAAGCTACAAACCACACAAGCATTATGACTCTGCTTTCAGCCAGTATTGGAAGACCTGATGCCCGAGGAAAAAAAAAACCGCTTCAGGAAATACATTTTCGAATTTCTCTACTGCAACTGAACACTTTCCCTTATTATTACCATTTTCCTTTCTCTCTTTAACATTTTAACACATACTCGTATACTCTAGCGACTAACAGGTTCATCGTAGACAAAAGTCACTAGCACAATTTGCAAAACAGGATTTTTACAAGAATGTTGGATCAGTGGCTTAAAAGAAATTATATTTACTCTAGGAAGGATTGATCACTTACCGATCTGCAATACTTACTAGCTACTAGAATTGGGGGCGGTGATAAAGCTTTGGTGATGCAAACAATGTAATATGATTACCTAAATTACTACTAGTAGTAGTAAAAAAAATTTGCAAGAAATGCAAGTGCTAATTACATCAACTTTCACATAACATAATATGCTTTCAATTTACAATAAAAGACAGCAATTTTGTATACTCCCTCATGTTCTATACATCTGCTTCATTTATGCACCTAATAAACCCCACGAGTTAGTCTCCTACGATACAATCTCACTCATCAACAGGTGTAAAATGAACCCATCTCACTCAACAATACAGTTCCAAAGGATGATTCATGTTAGCGCCCCAAATTGCACAAATGCAAAAACCACAATGGTAATTCAATTACTAATTGCTTCAAATTTTAAATGACAAAATATGTTTTAAATCAACAATCAAAGACAGCATCTTTGTTTACTCGCTCATCAACACACTAATTACAAACTCATTTATCCATTCATTTTACATGATTCTTGTTAGCTGACCCCAAATCATTTCGGAACTACGACTTCATCGTTGTCAATTGTCATCCTAACCCAAGTTACCTACTTCTACACTAACTAATTCTCATCCTTACTATTTGTGCCAAAAGCAAGCGCCTACAGTTCAAAGATAACAACTTTGTATACTCACTCATCATAAGACTAATTACATACACACATTCATCCACTAATTTTACAATATTCCTCTTAGCCGACCTCAAATCATTTTGAAACTATGACTTTACCGTTCTCCTCCGTATCATAACCTAAGTTATCTACTCCTACATCAACTAATTGTCCTCCTAAGTCCTACCTACCTAACTCATCATAATACTAATTACATACACACATTCATCCACTAATTTTACAGTATTCCTCTTAGCCGACCTCAAATTATTTTGAAACTACGACTTTATCGTTTCTCCTCCGTATCATAACCTAAGTCATCTACTCCTACACTAACTAACGGTCCTCCTACCTAACCAACTATTTGTGCCAAAAGCAAAGCGTAAATTTCCACAAATCTGATTGCGCTACAAAAACAAGAGATTGAAAGACATAAACCTGTAAAAGAGCAGCAATTGTACCAAACGAATTCCACAGCAACGGCGCCAAATCCTGAAACAATTCTCTTTTCTATCCAACAACAACAACAAATTAAAAACTCAATTAATCAATCAATCAATCAATAAAAAAACCCTAAATCATGAAATTTTAAGATTCTAACCTTAGAAAGTTCGAGAAGAGCGTTTTCGCGGCGCTCAGGAACGCTAAGGTCGAGGACATAAAGTTCGGCGGAGTGCATAATTTTCCGATCGACGTTCACCGGAGATCCGGTAGGATTAGCCGACGCGCCGCCGTGACCATATGGCGGCGCGTTTATTGACAGTGATTGTGGTCCGACATTCGCCATTATTCGACCGGCTTAAGGAAGACCAACGGTTTTATTTATTTTTAATTTTGAATACGGTGAAGTGAAATAAATGAAATGTGTTCTGGAAATCTAACTCGATACCACAATTATCATGGTTCATGGGTGGGTGACGTGTGACGGTTTTATTGGACTCGTGACTTGAACAACGAAAGTAATTAGATTAACGGATAAGAGGTTATTTTGTTCTCATTTGATCTTTTGAGTTCGATGTTGGGGATATAATGGTGTTTAACTCGTGATTGAGAACGAGAACTTTATTGATGAAACTAAAAGATAATCAAAATATAATACTCGTGAATAAAAGGTAATAAGATTGAACGGATTTGATGTACATTAATCTAAACTCACGTGGTAAGATCTTAGAGTAGCTCTAGTTCTTTTATAATGCCGATACGAAATTATGTTGATTATTCTTTCCTAGAAGTACAAGTACACTTTAAAATGTTTAGATCTAGACAAGATTGTCATTGATTGCGTCCGAATATGAAAATATAAATATTTGAAAGTAACTCAACGAGTTATAGAGTAAACACTTTTTCCATGTCTCTTAATATGTTTTTTTTGTAATTCATTTATTATTGCAATAATAATTTTTGTATAGTTTTTACACAAGTGCTATTATAAAACTAAGTAGTAATAATACACCAATTTTACAATATTTTATGGTAAAATTGCCTTGATCGTGACCTAAAATGTTTCTTTAATTTACGGAGTACTTATTATTACAATAATAATTAGTGTACCCATTTTGTTGATCTTAATATTTTTAATTAGTGAATCATGTGTATGATTCGTCCCTGTTTTATTATTTTTAATACCATTTTTATTCTAAATTGTAAAAATGGTTTCGCATCTTTTTCGATTTCAAAATTTGAGCCCCTTTATTCAAATTCAGATAGCAACATTGGCTTGATTTTGCATCAATGACAATTGCAAGATGCACGAAAGGTTGATTTTGCTTGAAAAGGCATCGCACGGGCTTTTAAACTAATTAAGATTCTATGCTACAATTATCTAGTACTCCGTAATAAATAAGCATCGGCTAAATATATAGCATCAATCCGAGGGTTAATATGCCATTCAAGAAGCTCAAATCCAATGATTCCAATAGAGAATGAATTTTGAGTAACCAGATGCACTCCTTGCCGAAACTCTCTACATGAAAGAAACAGTGAAATAGCCAAGTTTGACACCCCGACATCCACCCGCGTCAAACATTCTGAGTAACACAGCACGGAAGAAAGAACAGCAAGAAGCATTCACCTTCTCCATATTGTGTTTAGTGTCATCTGGAGTCCATTAGTTTAGCCTCGGCCACCTACTTGAAAGAACAAAAAAAGTTGACACATTAATAAGATAAAGTGATAAAATCGAGAGCAAAGTACAAGCATTGCATAAATGATCATTTTATCGAGATTCCATGATAAAATCACAAACTTATGCAATTGTCCGACTATCGGAATTGGTAAGGCTACAGAGACTAAATCCTGCACTGACTCGGGTGGAAAAACTCATTTTCAATTCTAGCTAAATCATGATGAATTTGGGTATAATGAAGAAGAGTCTGGGAATAAAGGAAGAGCGGAGGACGCGAATTTCATTCAACATTTGTTGCACAATTACATAATTTGGGTATAATAGCAGCACAAGGAATGAAATAAAAAGAGTTTTTGCTTGCATATAATAAATAGGACTGTCATATGCTTGAATATTATGCACCGCACGCAAAACTTATATTGTCATTTGATATGTGTTCCGAGTTGCTTACGTAAATCGAATTTCTAAACCTCCACCAGAGAGGTACATTGACTTGTTGAAAGAAACAAAATGCATGCAAATATTATCTCTCCTCGTGAAGGAGATGGGTTTTAGAAGTAGCTAATGATATATGTGGTTTTTCTATAATGCAGAGGAATCAACACAGTAACAGTTAAAAAAAATGAAAGTAAAAAATCCAGGAAAATGGCGACTGATATGTTCATAAGAGAGAAGAAAAAGACCTCATGCTCAGGAATGGAAAGGGGACTCGAAACACCCTGGTAACAATTTCAGTTTTTGCAACTTTATTGCCTCTTTTTTCAGTTCACAGTAATTCTTCTGCTCTATCTGCAAAAACATGAATATAGACAGTTTAACAGTCAAGGAATACAAAAAATTCTGAGTCATTAGGGTAACTATAATGCAATGTGGAGAACAATAGAATAAATACTACCGAGCATTATAATGCAACAAGCTGTAGAATTAGTATTTCAAAAAGCATCATACAACTAAGGCAAAAAAATGATAAAACTGATTAGTCTAGTGGAAGCTGAAAGGTGACTGTTTTTTCAATGAAATCACTCCCAGGGTACCATTGTCATGTAGTCCCGTGGCAACGGCTTAACTAAGTCGTCATTTTGCACCAACCAAGCATCAAGACCAGCCAGATCGTAAATGGGACCAACCAAATAGGTACTATAGGGGCAACATACATAAAATATAGTACATACCAGACAAGAAACCAACATCACATAAACAAGACCATTTGACAATACGTTTTACTTATTTCCCTCAATGATCATATCTTTGTTAGACAATTTTGCAACTGGAAAGCAAACCCCGGTCAAACTGTGAGGAATTATGGAAGAAACAATCAGGTAAGAAAATCAATCAATCAGGGATTAACCAAACTAAAATACTTGACATTCCAATGAACAAACAAGTGACAGACCTGAGAGCTACGTCGATGATGGGTCCACAACCCTAGAGTGTAGGGTGTCACAATTTAAACGATTTGTACATACCCAAAATCAGATGTTACCAAAACAGAGATAAAAATCATAATAACTTAGATATGTAAAACTCATCGAGGTGGTTAGCAAAACGAACTGCAAATTCCATATTCTAAATTGAATTCATTTGATTTAAAATGAAATTTGGTAGAAGTTTTGGGGTTCTGCAACGCTGCTTTTACGTTTAAGTGTTTTGAAATAAATGCGGTACTCCAATTTGACACCTCATATGATGAGCAGGTTTCCCTTTCAAGTTTCAACTTGCCAAATATAACTAAAATATCAGAAATTAGTTCGGAGTTTGGAGGACAGACGATCCTAGCATTAATTTCTACGTACTGCAGAGTGCAGATAATGTGTGAGTAAACTACATGTGAAGTCTTCGAACTATAAAATAAATACGTCAAAGGAATAGACACAACATTAAAAAAAACTAACTATATCAATGAGACTTACAAATACAATGAAATGGCAATTCCAAGTTCATCAGTAAAGCCGACCAGTGCAGTCAGCTGATCCACAATAGCAATTCTTTTTCTTGATATTCCCCTTGGAATCGAAAACTTGATCGACAGTATAATTGTAATCATAAGTAAGTTCTTTCAGATGGGGTATATTCTCAGCAGCAAACAACATGACATGAGGGATTCTCTCATCCTCGTGATCATAAAGGACGTTCTGAGCATACAAGTTAGGAGAGCAGCTATGGTTGACAAACCTCCCGATATTCCCATATCTGGCAGCATCAATGGTAAATCTGAAATTTTCAATAGCATTACTATCAGTTGAAGGGATGTGAGGCATGAGATCCGGAAGTCCATCCGAGACAGAATTATCATTATAGTTCTGGCCAATATCAAATAGATATTCATCACTACCAACTCTTTGTTCAGCTTCCTTGTCATCCAGTAATTCTCCGATATATTCGCATATAAAGCTTCCAGATGGAATAGGTGAACGACATCTGACACCCCACCCCATAGATTTGGTCTTGAAGATCTCAAGTTGAAGTTTGATACCATGTTGGCTAACTCTATTGGAACAAGATGGAGGACATTTGCAAGAAGGACCACATTCGTACACAAGGGGCTTTGCTTCAACTATTGCCCCACTTAAATTATATGGAATCTCTCCCCCATTCTTTTTCGCACACGCGCATCGGTTAGAATCGGAACATCGACCTTTACAATTGCATCCCGTAAGCGGTAAAGGTCGGCACCAGTCAGGGTACATCGTGCCGGTAATATAAGTAAATGGTGGTGGTTTCTCATCATCTATGGTATTGACCGCACAAATCGGGAGTTTCTCTCTCCCTTTTGAAATGTCATCTACACGACAACCTTCACGCATTTTGCACTTGTTGGAATGTTTCACTTCCTTACAAGCTAGCTGATGCTGACCTGAAATCCTAATTAACTCAAACTTGTAAACCCAATTTCCATGAGGCCCAAGTTCATACCAATATCTTTTAACAGTATACAACCCATCATAAGTGTATGCGGCAGTCATTTTAGTCCTTTCGTCACCATTATCTGACGGCTTTGCCTCTTTGAGACCGCGAATTACCCTCACCAAACTCCTCTCATCGATGCAGTTCTTCAAGGCTAGATTTCCTCGTTTGAGCTTCTGATCTTCAACTTTCTTATCAACACCCATTGGATTTTCATCTTGACCCGTATATATCAATACATCAGAGTAATCCTCACCATTGTCATAGCCTCCGGAAGCCACAACACTTGTTGCAATGCAAGTGTTACCTTTCTTGACAGTGTTGATATCACTCTGCAAAGGAGTGTGAATCCCAATAATTGCAAGTTCTAAGCGGCAACTAAAAATATCACCAATTTCCACTCCAGGCACAGCCCCTACTACATTTTCGGTGTTGATATATTTCCCTTGCTCCTTCAAGACATTGGCAGCACGTATATGTGCTGTTTTACCAGTTGTTCCCAATTCGTTTAAATTGGTTTCTTCTTCTTGAAGTATCTTTCTGACAAGTACCTGAAATAACCTAAGGGTTGCTCGAACTTTAGTACGGGCACCTCTTTCGCTGGAAGAACAGGCAACAAAGGGAGGGACGGAAACATCACAATTACGTGGTCCAGGAAGATGCTCGAAGTCACGTCCCTCATCCTCCGAGTAATCTTCATCAACTTTGCGAGCCAATGACCGAGACAGCTTACATGTCTCCAACTCCTTGGTGGAAGGTGCACTCAACATAGATTTCCTTGCCTCTTCTGCACTTCTGTTACTTCTTGTAAGATAGCGCTTCTGATTATCTTTTGCATCATAATCATGCTTCTTTTCGTTGCTTACTCTTGCACTAACACGGGATGGGATCAATTTTGTAGGCATCTCCACTTGTCTCCCTGGAGAAGAAGACGCACTCATACCTTGCTCAATCACCCCCTTTTCCACTTCAATAATATCGCAACTTTTTTTTTGCAGCTCAATGATGTTATTAGAAGCACCATGTGATTTTGAATTTATCTTCTCATCCTTATCCTTCACAAAATTCACAATGAGGTTTTTTAGCCAATTCTGATAATTCTTTATTTCACTCTGATCTTCAAACTTTTTCTCTTCTTTCGTAACTTCAGGAGAACAAGTAGCAAATGGACGGATGGAAACATCGGAATGACGTGATCCTGGAAGAAACTCAAAGTCACGTTCCTCATCCTTGGAGTAGTCTTCATCATCTCTGCAAGTTAACGACCGATAAAGCTTACCTGTCTCCAACTCCTTGGGGAAAGGTGCAATCAACAAAGAATTTTTTGCCATCTTTTCTGCATTGCTCTTAGTTCTTGTAAGATGGCGCTTCAGATTATCTTGTGCATCATAATCATGCTTCTTTTCGTTACTTACTCTTGCACTAACACAAGATGCGCTCAATTTTACAGGCCTCTCCACTTGTCTCCATGGATCAGAAGACGCACACATGAGACCTTGCACAATTACCCCCTTTTCAACTCCAGTAATATCATTACTTATTTCTTGCAGCACAATACTGTTACTAGAAGCATCGTCTGATGTTGACTTGATTTTCTCATCTTTGTCCTTCACAATATCCACAAAGGGGTTCTTTAGCCTGTCAGTAAAACTCCTAATTTCACTCTCAACTTCAAACTTTTTCTCACATTTCTTAACTTCAGAAGAACAAGCAACAAATGGAGGGACGGAAACATCGGAATTATGTGGTTCTGGAAGAAGCTTGAAATCACGTTCGCAGTCTTCGTCATCTTTGAGAGCCAACGACCGGGAAAGCTTACCTGCCTCCAACTCCTTGGAGCATAGTGGAACCAACATAGATTTTTCTGTCATCATTTTTACACCGCCCTTACTTCTTGTAAAGTAGCGCTTTTGATTATCTTGTGCATCACAATCATGCTTCCTTCCGTTGATTATTGTTACACTAATATGAGATGAGATCAATTTTACAGGCTTCTCCACCTGTCTCCATGGAGAAGAAGACGCACACATGAGACCTTGCACAATGACCCCTTTTTCAACCCGAGTGATATCACTACTTTTCTCTTGCAGCTCAGTGCTATTAGTAAGAGCACCCTCTGATTTTGACTTTACTTTCTCATCTTTATCCTTCCGAAAATCCATGTTGGGGTTCCTATCCGAAAAATTCCTAATTTCACTCTCGTCCTCAAACTTCCTATCCCGTTCCATAACTACAGGAGAACAGGGAACATATGGAGGGATGGAAACAGCACAATGATGTGGTCCTAGTAGAAGCTCAACGTCATGTTTCTCTGAGCGGTCTTCATCATCTCTGAGAGCCAGTGGTTGAGAAAATTCACCAGTCAACATAGATTTTTCTCGCAGGTTTTCTGCATTGTCCTTGCTTCTTGTAAGATAGCACTTCTGACTATATTGCGCATCATAACCATGCTTCTTCCCCTTACTTACTTTTGCACCAACACAAGATGGTCTCAGTTCTGTTGTCTCCTCACTTACTTTTGCACACATGAGCCCTTGCACTTTGACACCATTATCAACTTGAGTGGTATCCCTACTTTTTTCTCGCGGGTCAATATTGTTACTAGAAACGCCATCACACTTCATCTTCTTTGGACAAGGTGCAATCAACATAGATTTTTCGTCCAGTTTTTCTGCTTTGCCCTTACTTCTTGTAAGATAGCATTTCTGATTATCTTGAGCATCATAACCATGTTTCTTACCCTGAGATGTGCTAAATTTCGCTTGCCCCTGAACCTGACTCCATGGAGAAGAAGATGCACACATGAGACCTTGCACAATGATGCCCTTTTCAGCTTCAGTGGTGTCACTAATTTTTTCTTGCCGCTCAATGCTCTTACTAGATGCGTCATCTGATTTTGACTTTATTTTCTCCTCTTTATCCCGCACACAATCTAAGATGTGGATCTTTAGTCTATTTGGCAAACTCCTACTTTTGCTTTTATCTTGAAACTTCTTCCCTCGTCCATTGACCTCGGAATATTGCGCGGACATATTTGCTCGAGTAATCCGCTTGACCACAGCCCCTTCATCAAACTCTGATGTATTTAGGCCACAAGGAAAATCACGAACTGCAGATACTTTCCGTCTTTTACACTTCGGCGAGGGTGTCAAGAAAGAAGTATTACCATTCGCCAAATGCCTTTCCTTGCCTATTAGAGACCCCATTGTCTCCCCTCGTGAAAGCCTACAAACAAAAATAGGATTATAATTAATGAAGTTAAAGAGTCTCAAATTCCCTACCTCTCAATGAATTTATGTCAACCATGCTATAATATATTGTCTATTACGTGAACGATTCTCGGCTTACCACAATCATATTTTCCGATGTGTCAAGGGCTTTCAAAAATAACCTAGATTTGCCCAAAACAAACGGCCAATAGCCGATACAGATTTATATATAACTTATACGATGTTATGATCAACACAAAAAAATAAGACGTGACAAATCGCAAGCGTGAATGCGACACCGCGTCATAGGATGTTACAGTGATTCGCAACAACGACCGATACTAAAAATTTAATATAGAATCAAAGATATTGAGTGCAACATCAACATCAATGTTGCTTTATGACGCTCTTGGCAAATAGCTAAGTAAAAGGAGGGATAGACAACCTTTCAACGAGAGAGGTTCTTTCCAAATAACTCGCGATGGAAACCTCTCCCTAATAACAAGTTGTGTGGATGTAAATTTGATTTTTTAAGAAGACGCTAAAATTTAACTCCCTCCACCCAATCGCAAACCACAAAACCAAAATTTACTTCTTACAATCTTACTCCAATGCCTCCCTAACCCTGAACATATTAACAAAACTACGATCATCTCAAACTTCCCATGGTGCCTAGGCACAAGTTCACCCAGCAAATCATAAAATCAATATTAACTTCTTACCCCATGTCCCTACCGCAAGTATATAATTAACATTAACCTAGAAACCATAGAACCAATACATTATTACGATTTCCATTAGCCAATTCATCTTGAAATCATCTCTAACTTCCCATTGTGCCTAGGCATGGACTAAGACAAATTAACTTGATATAGTTATCAATCCAAGCCATAGGTTATCTAAGTGCTTACTCAAATATACTCATATGGCCGTAGTACCTTAACCAAAGTCCCATGGTGCCTAGGCACATATTCACCCAATAGCAAATCACAAAATCAAATTAGCTTCCTACCTCAATGCCTCCCTAGTCCCTAACCCAAAGCTTATAATCAAACATTAACCTGAAAAACCATACAGCCAACAATTAGTACCATTTCCATCAGCCATTTCATCTTTAAAGTATCTGAACATCCCATTGTTCCTATTGTTCCTAGGCATGGACTAAGACAAATTAACTTACAATAGTTACCGTTCCAAACCATAGGTGATACAAGTACTAACTCACATACTCATATAACTCTATTACCACACCCAAAGTTTGCCCCAAATTTCCAGTACCCTTATCCACTCGATAGCCAATCTACAAATAATTACCTAAATTCCTAAACAACAACAACAAGAGAGCCTTAATCCCAAAGTAATCTAAGGTCCACCGACATGAATCATCCTTAATCCCAAAATGCAAAAAGATAGAAAAAGAATATTGAAAAGCAAAAGAGAAGAGAAACATAATACCAAAGTCAAGTTCTAAGTTAAACTGATAGGTTTGAAAATAAAAAACTCGGTTTTCTTTAATAAAAAACTTTGACTTTAGATAAAAAAATACAAATTAATACTCCCTCCATTCAACTCCAAACACACTCGTTCTCTTGTACACGTTTGACGATGCACAAATTATAATGTAAATATATTGAATTTTACATTATAAAAAAATATAAAAATCTGATATTCTTATTGCACTTATAAAGACAAATTAAACAAGATCTCACATGACTATCTTTTCTCTTACACATTGGCCATTGCCCATACTTTTAAAGATTCTTTTCATTAATGAATAAAACAAACATCAGAGCCTTAATCCCAAAATGATGAACCATCCTTTAGAACCATCAATGGGTGGTCGCACACTCAGACGGCCCAAGAATGTTTCACTTCTGATTCATGTCCATAAAATGTGACTAGGTCTTTACGCTGGGTGCCATAGACCTACCACAACCCTCCTCCTTTCCCCTCCTTTCTCTGGGCTTGGGACCGGCAATGGCGGAGTTCTTTTCATTAATGAATAGTGTCAAAAAATGAAATGGTGAGTTTCATTTTGAATGGAGGGAGTAACAAT
>VHZZ01000070.1:85914-104966 GCA_009801015.1 Silene noctiflora | reverse complement strand
AACAAGTTTGCTCTCCTCATTTAGCAAATACATTKATATTTTTGTTTTGTTCACATGCACAGCAGGTGCAGAAGGTTCACCAAACACCATTAACTTCCAACATTGTTGACATTGTAGCAAAATAAAGCCTAAGCAGGCCATTACAAAAGGTTTAGAAAGAGTCTTGTTTCACAAACATTCACTTAAACTATCTATTACACTTCATTGAAGTAGGACTCTTTTCATCAAACTTCAGTGCACACCAAAGGCTGGAATTTCTGAGATCGAGCCTTCTTGGGAGTTTTGGCTTGGACCTGGAGTAGTGACAGTTTTCATTTGATTTGTTTTCCTTCTTTGTGGCCTAGAAACACCAGGGTTTTTGCATCCCTTCATGTTGTGACCTGCTTGCCCACAGTTACTACAAGTCTTCGTTGTCCCTCTTTTCTTCACACTCTGTCTCCCTTCATTCTCCCTTGCCTCATTTCTTCTTTTCTTTAAACTTGGTCTCCCTGGTTGTTTCTTGTAAGGAGGGGGTAGAGGTTCAAGGTATTCAGTCTTGTCTCACTGCTTTGGACCTGTAAGTGGTTTGATATGATTTGTATATGTCTTTTTATACATTTCTTTTGTGTATGCCTCATGCACAAAAGTTTCTGGAACCATCCTTTTCTTTTGGATACAAGCAAAGGCATGAGAACATGGGATTCCTGTTAATTCCCACTTACCACAATCACAAGTCCTTTTAGTTAAGTTCACCCTTACCCTTTCGAGTGGCTTTCGTCTATGTTAAATTCCACTTCAAACTCCATCAAATCAGATTGAAGCAGCTCACATTTTCTACTCTCTTTTTCTGCTATTTTCAACTGTTTCATTGCAGCTGGCATAAGGTCCCCTTCAACCTTCTCATCCCCCTCCCATTTCATGAACATTCTTCTCATACAATATCTTCTTATCCACTCCATAACTGATAAGACATGCTTGTCCCTGCACTTCTTCAAGGTGTTGTTAAAACTTTCACAACAATTATTTAGCATCATAGAAGACTTACAGGTAGTGCTAAATGCATGCCTACACCAGTGTTTTATAGGTATAGCACTTAAATAAGCATGGGCTCCAACTGACATCTTCTTAACCTCATTCATATGTTGTTGAAGCTCCTCCTAATCACACAAATTAAACAGGTTTATTAAACAGGTTTGTTATGCTAACATAAATAAATTAAGCCGCTGACATAAACAAACTATCTCAGTATATGCCCTGGCTGCCTTCCAGAATATCTGCTTAAAGGCTTCACCTGCCCAATTTAGCTTGAAATTTGACCATATATGTCTACAACAAAATCTTATCTCTGCATTTGGCACAACTGTTGCAAAAGCTTCAACCAATCCCTTCATAAAAATCAAGCAAATGTGTAAATATAATAGTTCTAAAAATCAGGAAAAAAAAAGGAAGAGTAAGTAGACTTTACCTTTTGTCTATCTGACATAAAGGTAATCTTCCCAACTGTTGGTTCAATATCTTTCACTAAGAGATTTAAGAACCAAGTCCATGAATCTCTATTTTCTACCTCCACTATAGCCCATGCCAATGGGTAAATATTACAGTTACCATCTTTACTAACTGCTGTGAGAAGCTGCCCTGGGTAAGGACCCTTCAAATGGCAGCCATCCACGCCAATAATAGGCCTACATCCAGCCAAAAATCCCTTCTTACAGGCATCAAGGCACATATACATTCTCTTGAACACTGGTGGTGGTTTCTCAACATTGTCTAGTTGGACAAACACTGAACTGCCCTCATTACACTTCTTCACTGTGTGAGCATAATTCCAAATATTTTTATATTGTTCATCTGCTTCTCCATAAATCATCTTTAGAGCCTTATCCTTAGCATAATATGCCTTGAAATAACCCACCTCAATCCCCAGGTCCTTTAACGGCTTCTTCTGAAAGGTGTCTACCTTTGTCTCAGGTTGAAGCTTCCAATAATCTATGTACCTCTCTACCAAATGGAGGGAAGTACACTTGCTATTGTGGTCAATCCACCCACAGTTATGAGGTAGTCTAAGACTTCTTATTTGGAAGGTCTCCTCTTTACTACACTTCTTGGCATGAACCTTATAAGTGCACTTATTTTTCTCACCACATGTACATTCCCCTAATTTTCCCCTCCCCTTTACCCAAGGACACTTGCATCTGCGTTTACAATACACACTCACTCTCTCACTACCATTGTGTAAAAGGTAGTAGTCATAACCATTTTCAACAGCATGATATTTTAGAGCTTTTCTAAATGTGTACACAGATGGAAATTTCAGTCCTAAACTAAGCTCAATAGACCTTTGAAAGTCTGTATCAGGATTAAAGACAGGGTACTTAATTACCTCATCATCAGAGTCATGTTCACTCTGGAGTTCATCTTCAGAAGACACTAGATCTGCATCATTATCAACCAAATATTCATGTTCAATATCATCTTGAGCTTCACTGTCATTAGCAGTTAAGGAATCACCACCTAAACCCTTCAATCCTCTATGCACAGTGCTTGAGATCTCTTCATCCACATTTCAATGAATAAGTCATCATCTTCTTCATCATCAAGATCCCCTTCACTCAAGACAACATCTGAATCCGACTCATCATCAGATTCATCACCATTAGTCTTCTCACTTTCTTCAACTGTTTTCTTCCCTCTATTTTCAGCAGCTGTAAAAGGGTTATAGCTATTGTTTTTGGTCCTTATAAAAGGAAGCTTTGATCTTCTAGGGGTATTTATTGGGAGGTTGCCTTGTAATGTAGGGTTGGCTGTACTCTCATTTAAAGAATCTTTGCTGGGACCACCAACTTCATTATTTTTCTTACTTTTAGGTTTACTTTTTCTACTTGATTTCTTTGTTGAAACTTCTTGACCTCTAACAGTTACATAAACATTTACAAAGCCATTTACATCCTTAGTTTCCATCAACAAAGGTATGTCCTRGTCACTTTGAAGCCTCTTCCTACCAGCAATTAAGCTTAATCCACGCATCTTAAACCATAATTCCCCCAAATCACCATAATTCAATTCATTTTTAGCAATGTCAACCAGGTTAAAATAGCAGACCTCATCCATATCACATTTCATCAATAATGCCCCATTTACATACTYAGTTTTATATTTCTTGGTAACAAAATAMCCACCATGATAAATCCTSAAATTTGCCCTAAAATCGTTGCTTCCCATCCCAAATTMAACCAAATTACTGTAAAAATAGATTATTAAGTAAAAGTGAATATACACTCAATCAAATTAGTAATTAAAGCAAGATTGATGATTCAATCAATTATCTAATTAAAACAAGATAAACTACAAATTACTGTAAAAATAGAATGGTGATCAAAACTGCCGCTTTTTTTTTTTTTTTTACTAATTGTAGATTCACATCTCAAATTTAGTCAAGTTACTCACAAGAACTACAATAAACACATAAATTTCTAAGACTAATAGATTATTAGTAGTCTAAAATAGCTTAATTTAATTATATAATATAACTGGAAGGAATAAATTAATGTACAATTACCAAATAAAAAAGGGAGAAAGGTAGATACATACCTGCCAGCTAGATTAATTGACGGTGACAGTAAGAAGAAGGATGACAGTAGTAAAAGATGGTGAGAGAGGTAGAAGAGGTAAATAGCGTGAAGAGGATGAAAGAGGGGTTAGGGTAAATGAAATCTAAGTAAAGGGGTTAAAAAGAGAGAGAGGGGGGTAGGCTCACACGTGTGAAAGTAGGTAACACCGGAAAAATCGCCGGAATTTTTTTTTTGGTAGTTGTTAACAAAAAATAGGAATGTAAGGTAGTTGTTAACAAAAAAAAAAAGGTAGTTGTTCGCAAATGGCCTTAAATGTAAGGTAGTTTCTGACAAAAAACTCTAATACAAAATTGCAAATCATTTCTGATTTTGTACTCTATAAATACTTTTGTGATAGGGGTTAGGTCATGTTCTTTTGAACTGAAACTGTCTGAATTGAACTGAATTTATTGGAGTTGAACTGAACGGAACTGAAGTACGAGTTAATTTGTAAAGAGAAGACAATAGCTGAACTGAAGAGAGCTGAAATTATATTAAAAAGAACATAGCCTTAATAATTTTATTCATATTTTAACACATCACTCACTTTTTTGATATAATTTATAAGCAAAGAGAATATTTCAGATTATCTGCTATCTGTAAGAAAATATATAGTCATACATAATTTGTTTGATTCGTCTTTATAAATATAATAAAAATATCAAACATTAAAATTTTTAATATTGTAAAATTAAAATAATTACGTTATATTTTGTTCAATGACAAATGAGTAGAAGGGAAATGTTAAAACTTAGAAATAATGTGTTTGAAATTGAATAGAGGAACTAAGGGACTAACTTTTGTTGGTATAATAATTTTTTATAAATATAAATCAATTTTACAATAAAACATTGTATAACACATTAGCTGAAAAACTAAGAAACCAAAACAAATAAAGCAAGTATTTATATCAATTAATCTCTTACTATAAATAAATATACCCTACAAAATCATAATTATACCCCTATAAAATCATACATATACATACTCAATTACTCATAAATCATAATAACATCAACATAATCAAGTCATACATTAACATAATCCTTAGCACAAAAAAATGTCCTTCACATGGAAGAACTCACCCTTAATCACAACCCTTATTCTCATATTAATCAACATTTCCAACATTTCAACACAAGTCCAAGGCGATTCCACCCTAATACACGATGTTTGTACTAAAACACCACACCCAAAGGACTGCGAACCCTGCCTGACTAACAACTCCGGCGCTACCGAGGTGACAGTACGAGAGCTAGCAGGCTCAGCCATGTATTGCACCTACAATACATCCCTTGAATTGCAAAAAACATTCACCGGTCTTGCTTCAAAAGCCGATAACCGTAAGATTAAGAAAGTGTACGTCGAATGTGGCTCGAGACTTTATAATTTCGCCGGAAAATTGGCCGGTGCACAAAATTGGTGGTGGGATTATAATGATAAGGAAGCTAAGAATGATTTTAATGGTGCTAATGGTGAGTATTTGAGTTGTGAAAGTGCAATTAAGAGTGTTAATTATAATTTGCCTTCTATTGTTTTAGACCAATTTAAGGGTTTAAGTAATCTTTATTGGGATTCTTATGCAATTATTTTACAATCTGAGGGAAAGGGTAATTAACAAGGTGTAATTAAATAAAAATTCTCGTTTTTTTATTATAATAAAATGATCACTTTTTCTGTCGTCATACCATGCGACGACTTTTTAATATAATTTGCGGTTTGTGAATTTATTTGATTGTGTATACTGTTTTGTCTACAAGATGATACACGAAAATGAGATATTGGTCTCATAATAAAATGATATTTATTTGATTGTGTATAATAAAAATTCTCGATTTTTTATTATAATAAAATAATCATTTTTTCAGTTTTTCTGTCATCATACCATGCGAATGTTGTTTAGTATAATTTGCGGTTTGTGAATTTATCTAATTGTCTACATTGTTTTGTCTACAAGATGGTACACGAAAATGAGATGCTGATCTCATAATTTATAGGATCCCTCAATGTTGTGCATGTCACTAATAATCTTATTATCATTGTTTCTTATGACGTGTAATAAGTTTAAACGTATTACAAGTCACAAGAAACGTGTTAGGATCTAGTAAAATTGATAAATAAATTTTGCATTGTTAAGTTAATGTCCTTAGAATGGTAATCTTATAACTACATAAGATATTTTTGTTGGAATAAGAAATTTTTGGTTAAACCGGGTGTACAATGTTATCGTACACCCTATCCAATGAGAATATTAGCATTGAATAAATTCTCTATAAATAATAGAACATAATTTTAATAAAATAAAAATTAAGGCATCTCATTGGCTAGGGCGGACCTTAGAATTTTTGTCAATGAAGCTATAATGAATGAACTTTCTCTTTTACAACACTCAATTAAATTTTTCACTATCTAATTTATTTCATATTAGTTTAGACTCTGCAATAAATGCACGGTATGTATAATTTTTTTTATAATCAAATTATAAAACTTAGGAGAGACGGTTTTTCAATAAGTTATGGAAAGACCAAACTTCATTGCCAATTAATTACTTGTTAAAGTTGTAAATCAAATTTGTATAATTCCAAATATTTTCCAAAAATAATATAAAATTACTCCTTCCATCCCAGTCATTTGTTGTCCTATTTCATTTTGGGTGTCTCAGTCAATTGTTGTCCTTTCTATTTTAGGAATGAATTTGATGAACAATTTGATCATTTATATTCACACTCAATTTGGTCCACTTGTCATCTAATAATCGGTTCTCTCCTCTTTCTTTGATTTTTGTGCTAAAACCAAAAGGACAACAATTAACCGGCACGAAAGAAGTAATAATCAATTTACGCGTTTACAAGCAGTTCCTAGAAATTGGTACATCAACATCAATAAAGACCGACCTCCAGAAAATGAACTACGTCAATTATTATCGTCCAATTTTGGTACTTTGTAAAACATTTTAAGCTAGTATATATGCCCTACTATGTAGGTTAAACTGTTAAAGGTAGCAGTATGCCTCACAGAAGAACGTGATTCATTGACCAACCTTATGTATAATTAGAAATCTTCCTAGGATTATAGCCATTTCCCCACCAAGCATACCCCATTACTTAACCAGGTAAAAATAATATAAAATTGATCCGGGTTGAATGATCCGAACGAAATAACCTGACTCGTAATCAATCCTTCAAATTAGACTTAAAAGGTAGAATGATGCATAACCTGAATTTATCTGAACTAATATGACCCGAACCAAATGTTTATTGTTAAACTGATCATTATCCCTAACGAACTTGATAATAATAGACTCGGTAGTGATCCGAACCCAAAATAACCATGACCCAAATTTTTGTAACTCAAAAATAACCTGGTTCGAATGAACTTGACCGAATTAACCCGAGTCTAGTTCGTTCGAGCTCAAGGGTTAAGTGGGTTGGGACATACAAACATTTAATAGTGTAGGCTCTAATTTGGGCATGGTATGCATTGAGTGATAATGAGTAAAAATTAAGAGAGCACATGATATGTTAGATAAATAATTAGAAGATGTGCATATACAGCATAGAATCGAGAAAAATTATGTGAACAAATCAAACAACCTGTCACATTAGCAAATTCTATTAATGATCGATCACATGAAATATTCATAATATTGTGAATGAACCATACACCTACATGACTACATCTAATACTTTGGTGCAAAATTGGCTAATAGTCTAAGCCTAGTTCCAAATTACCTGTAAAGCAATCTGACCGACCGTTACACGAAAGTTAACATTTGCTTTTGGGTACGGTTCAAAATTACAAAGAATAAAAACTAACGATAACAAATGATCAGGGCGAAGGGAATAGTAGAAACGAGCAGTCGGTTTGTACTTGGACCCTTTACTCGACTGAGGCTCGAGGTAGAACACGGAACCTTAACCGAAACATCACGTAAATCAACGATGAAGACGTACGTATGAAGGGAGTATAACATGGAATCGAACTGTTGGAATCTCGTACATCCGAACTTAGCTCATACGTTAGTCAACGATTATGAAGCTAATTATTTAAAAATGACTTAGCCAAATTAATAAAACAACGTGATTCCACATAGATTATTAATTACAAAATTACAATTTTACCCTCCATGCTTCCTATAAATGTTACATGCCCATGCAATTCCTTCTCATCAACTTTCACCTCTCCAAAACACAACCATTTTAATTATCAACATCCTTCAAAAATGGCGAAAAGCCTAGGAAGTGTAGGGTTCTTCTCAACCTACCGTCCACCACTACCACTCGACTTATTCTCTCTCGCCGCAGGGCCATCTCTACTTGACCTCGAGGTCCACCTGACCGATGGTAAGTCATATAATTACAACGGTCAGGTGATCCCACCCGCTGCCCTAAAACTCATGCTGAAGCGTCCAATGTTGGCCTCATTTGCGAGTGAGGCCGATGTGGACTTAGGCATCCTCTCAGGACTTCTTGTGGTGTCCGAAAGGAACGATGGGCTAGAAACACTTTACATAGCGCTTCGTCTAGGGCTTATCAATAGGCCTGTATTCTTCAGCTTTGCTGAAGTTTATGGGACGTATAGCGAGGCTCGTATGGAAGATAGTGGTGTTTTTGCTGGTGATTATCTTGTGTATGTCACCACTAAGGATCCTGCTCCAGTTCGACGACAACCGTGGACTGCTGTTTATAAGACTCATCTCGTAACTGGGGTAACCCAACGCCTTACTCCTCAAGGTAAGCTTATACCGTGCAAATAATATTTCGGTATAGATCTTGTTAGGTCAGTTCAGATCGTGTTATTTATTTTTATATGTCGAATATGTGAACAGGCGTAGCAGATATAAGCCCTGCAGTATCACCTAATGGATCAAAGATAGCTGTGGCATCATTTGAAGGGAAAAATGGTGGATGGGAAGGTGAAATCGAAGACCTCAAAACTAACATTTTTGTGTTTAATATCAATGACCCAAGCAATCGCACCTTGATCATACCAAATGGTGGCTGGCCGTCCTGGGGAAGCGACAATGTCATCTTCTTCCATCGCAAGCTCGACGACACTACAGGCAACTACTGGGCCGTGTTTCGTGCTGACCTTAGCAACCCTTCCTCAATTGTTGTTTCTCAGGTGACACCGAATAAAATTAAGGCCATCACTCCGTTTGCCATCGACGAGCACACTGTTGTAGTAGGTACGTATAATAGCCACGTAACCCGTCAATCGGTGATTCTCACAATGATTTAGTAAATTTAACCGACGTAATTTTACCGGCCGAAATCGATCGGTAAACTAAACAGCGGTTGGTGATTTATTTTACCGACCAAGCTTACGGACTGGTTTTACTTAGTTGGAACGTCCAAAAAATCCGTCAGTAATGTAATTTATCGACAGATTTCCAATTTTACCGACCAATTTTCAGTCGGTACAAGTCCGGCTTTCTGTAGTGATTAACGTCGACATAATAATCCTTCAGGTAACATACCGTTATCTTGACTAAGTCAAACCTTTTTTTCGGGGAAAAAGTGATGTTGACTAAGTTTTTCTACTCGGATATATTTTGATGATAAAACCGCTTTATATAAGACTTTTTTCGTTATAATTAATTTAGTCTTTTGTTCTACCCAGGTACTATTCGCAAGAGCTCAACCTTTGCAGATCGACGCCTAGATGCGGACCAATATCGGCACGTGGAAATCTTTGATTCGACCGGAAAGAAAAATCCTGTACCAATTACCAAGAGGATCAAACCAATGTCTGATCACTTTAATCCATTTGTTATACGCCAAATCAATGGTACCATGCGAATTGGATATCATCGTGGCGTTATCAACTTATTGGTAACATGTTTTTCTTATTTGAATGTCTCAGTTATTTCTTTACGTTTCAATATATAACGACATCACAATAATTGTTAATTATCACAGGACCCAACGGTGGTACAGAGTCAGAAGCTTAAGAATCTGAAGTCTCCGATTGATGATTTAGGATTGTTCAGGGTTTCGGGTGTGTTTCCGACGTTCTCTAAAGACGGTTCCAAGCTTGCTTTTGTCGACAACGAGTTCCTCGCTGTGTGGGTTGCTGATGTCAATGGCCCGCTACGTATTGTCTATCAGGTACATCCTTATCCTGATAACTTAAATTAAGTTATAACATTGTCGATTTGTCGTAATTAACCTTATAATTAACGATACGATAATCTAGGCGGAGAAGGCGAACAGTGTGTTCGCTCCAATTTGGAGCCAAGATCCGGAAAAGGACATACTGTATTTCTGCAAGGGGCCTTCATTTAAGGCCGACGGTGAGGTGGATATCATGGCTATTCATAATCCATCCGCTCTCTTACCTAGTGCACCTGTTCCTATTATCAAGGACGGCTTTAACAATACCTTCCCGTGTACCAATCCCGACGGTAAACTTCTTAATCCTATACGGTGCCTTTACTTTTTACTCGATAAGGTGACTTACTTGGTGTATGTGATTTACGTCTATAACCTATGGGTGGAATTAAGTCCATAGGTTATGAAATGGCGAAACAACCTTGTCGCTAGATTATGGCCTTATGGGTCCTCTATCCCGGTCAATAGTTTAGGTTTACGTTACTTTTCCCCTCACAAAATAAAGGAAATGTAAATTATTCAATGAGACAACGAGAGTATATATATTTGTATGACATTCCGACGACTAACACGAAAAATGTGACAGGAACAAGACTTGTTTACCGATCCACAAGAGGTGGAGGGACGGAATTATACAAAAACCTCTATATAAGAGACGAAGCCCACCTAGAAAAAGAAGATAATGAAATCGTTATAACAAGGCTCACAGAAGGAGCTTGGACTGACACACAGTGCGAATGGTCACCAAACGGTAAATGGATCGTATTCTCATCAACTCGCGACAAGCCTGCTAATGCTCCAGTATCAGACAATGGTCTCGACCCAGGATACTTCGCGGTATATCTAGTCGCAGTCGACAACCCATCTGTTGTCGTACGAGTAATCCAAAGCGGACCTGATCTCGCTGGTCACATTAACCACCCGTTCTTTAGCCCAGATGGGAAGAGCATTGTGGTGGCCGCAGACCTTGCTGCTGTATCATGTGACCCGGTCTCGTTGCCTCTGTTTAATCACTCTGTTAGGCCATATGGAGACATTTTTACAGTTGATATTGACCCAGAGGACATCCAGAAGAACAAAGACATTCAGCCATTTAATCGGTTGACACACAGTAAGTTCGAGAATTCGACATGTACTTGGACTGTTTACTCGGGTGATGCTCCTGGTGGATCATGGAACCTTGCTCTGAACCTGCCTCATATACTTAAGTGTCCATTCGCGTACCTCGATGGTAGCGAAGGCTGGCAGATGACCGGTCATCTTATCTTCCCGGATAGGCTGTGCTAATCGATCGATCTTCCTGGCTTGCATTCGGGTCCTAATATCTTTGATGTCTGATACGAATTATCGTTTAAGACCGTCATAAGTTACAACCTATTACAAAACTTACTTACATTAAACTAGACCTATAAGATGTCTGGTTATGTTATCCTTCGTATGCTTTTATTATAATTAACTTTTATGTCGTTAATCGAGTCGGGTTAAATATCTCCCTGGTTATGTTATCTTTCGTATGGTTCTATTTCAGTTCTTTTTTTATCGTTGTTAATCGAGTCGGCTTAGATGTCTCCCGGGTTTTCTTAACTTTATGGGGGATGTATAATGTATTGGCCAATAAATAAAGAAATTAAAGGGTGTTTTTTTTTTTTTAAGTTTGATTTTGTATCTTTTGGTTAATGGTTATGTGGTTTTCTATCTGTCTTGTTCCAAGACGACTGTTGTATCTACTCTCTCCGTCTCGATCATTTATTTCCTTTGATTTGGCAAAGACGACCAAAAAAAGAGTGGCGGAGGTCAATTATTGGACGACAAGTGGATCAAATTGAATGTGGAGAATCGAATTACCCATTAAAGACATTCTTAAAATAGAAACGTAAACAATTGAGTGAGATAACCCAAAAAGAAATAGATAAACAAATAACCGGGACGGAGGGAGTATACAACGTTGGAGCCCCTTATTTAGTTGGATCTTGTTCTTAGAAGTTAGAACTGAAGAATACCTTGCAAAGCCCGACTTGTTTTTCGGGTATCCGAAAAGCTAGACCTATTAATGATCGATCCTCATGATCTTGCTTAGAATAAAAAAAATAAAATAAAGATTTTACGTCAACAAATTAAACAACCTGTCACATTAGCTAATCCTATTAATGATCGGATATTTGGATCCACATGATTTATGTTGTGAAAGAAACAACTACGGAGTATATTTAATTACCGGCGTAAACGGAGTATTATTTATTTATGATCGATTTCAGTGTTGTAAGCCAAATAGCCAATGGGTAGTTGAAGATAAGGGTTGATTTGGCAATTCGGGAAGGTGATGAATGATTAAATACTAGGCCGAGCTCCAAAACGCCCGGCCTAGCCCTATCCCGGGCTGGTTACGGGTCTGCTTAGCCAATCCCAGACAACCCCATGGTTAGTCCCGCCCGAATGTTTGACCGGACGGGAATAAAAGTGTGGTCGACTCGAACCTTGCGGTCATGCCATGTGAATATGTGATTAATCAATCGCTAGGTCAGCAAGTCCTTATGGAAATATATTTACGGCCGATATATATTATATTTAAACGAATGAAATATATGTGCTTCATGTCCCCGTTACTTTTTTATATAATAATTTATACACGTTTAAAAATAAATAAATAAATGATTAGAATATAATGAATAGTACGTATTAGCATTATCGTACACCCTAACCAATGAAATGACTTAGTTTTTATTTTATTAAGATTATGTTCTATTATTTATAGCTAGCGAATTTATTGAATTCTAATATTAACTAAGGTTCGACTTTTGGGTTAAATTATGGGAATAGAGGATCAAACCGTTGGAATCTCGTACCTCGAAACTTATCTCACACGTAAGTCAACGATTAAGAAATTTACTAATAACGACTTGGCCGTAGTACAAGAAAAACGTGGTTCCACAGGACCACATCGATTACTAATTTATTAGCAGTATTAATATATTACATTCGATAACTACGTAATTACAATTCTACCCTCCACAATTTACTATAAATGTTGCATGCCTAGGTAAATAATTTCTCATCAACTTTCACCTCTCCAAAACACAACCATTTCAATTATCAACGTCCTTAAAAAATGGCACATAGCCTAGGAAGTGTAGGGTTCTTCTCAACCTACCGCCCACCGCTACCTCTCGACGTATTCTCCCTACCTAGTGTGCCCTCTCTACTTGACCTGGAGGCTCACCTGACCGATGGTAAGTCATACAACTACAACGGTCAGGTGATCCCACCCGCTGCCCTAAAACTCATGCTTAAGCGTCCAATGTTGGCCTCATTTGCGACTGAGGCCGATGTGGACGCAGGTAGGCTCTCGGGACTTATTCTGGTGTCTGAAAGGACGACTGGGTTAGAAACACTTTATATAGTGCTTCGTCTAGGGGTCATCAATAGGCCCGTATTCTTCAGTTTTGCTGAAGTATACGGGACTTATAGCGAGGCACGCATGGAAGATATCGGTGTTTTTGCTGGTGAATATCTTGTGTATGTTACCACTAAGGATCCTGCTCCAGCTCGTCGACAACCATGGAATGCTGTTTATAAGACTCATCTCGAAACTGGGGAAACTCAACGCCTTACTCCTCAAGGTAACTTTGTTCACATTTTATCGTATAATTGTCACATTTTCTATGTCTTAATTTAAGACGGATACCATGCATACGTCTTTATCTTGTTAGGTCAGTACAGATCATCCGTTCGATGTTTGTGCTAGGCATGCGTTCGATGATTCGATCAGTATAATTCATGTTCGATCTAATTTAAAAGTTTTTATTAACATAAATTGTTATTCAAAACTCGGGTCAAGTCGAGTTAATCTGGCTTGTCGTAACCCTAGTTGAGCGACATTTTAATATCGATTTAATTTATTCGTGTATGCCGAATGTGTGAACAGGCATAGCAGATATAAGCCCTGCAGTATCACCTAATGGATTAAAGATAGCAGTGGCATCATTTGAAGGGAAAACCGGTGGATGGCAAGGCGAAATCGAAAACCTAATGACTAACATATTTGTGTTTAATATCAATGACCCAAGCAACCGYACCATGATCATACCGAATGGTGGCTGGCCGTCCTGGGGWAGCGACAATGTCATCTTCTTCCAYCGYAAGCTCGACGACACTACTGGCAACTACTGGGCCGTGTTTCGTGCTGACCTGAGCAACCCTTCCTCAATTGTTATATCTCAGGTGACACCAAATCAAATTAAGGCCATTACTCCGTCTGCCATTGACGCGAACACGGTTGTAGTAGGTACGTAATTTAAACAAACAAAATACTCTTTCCATCCCACTTTTATTGTCCCCAGTAAGCTAATCGAATGATCGAACTTAAACAAACAAAATAATTTGATATTTTCACCTGTCAATCGATGACCCTAACAATGATTTAGTATATTTAGTTTAAGAATGACAAGGACTAGGCATATAGTTTAACTTGGACAAACAAAATAATTCGATATTTTATTGCCCAAAAATAATAATTAAATTAATTAATAATTTTAATTTTAAGCAGTGTCATTGTTGATATAATGATCTATAGTGACATACGATTATATTATTGTATTTAAATTCAACCACCCTCCAATTAACATAACGTTATCGTGATCAAGTCAAACCATTCTCTAAGTGAAAAATGTGATGTTGACTGTTGAGGCATAATTTAACTTAAACAAACTAAATAATTTGATATTCTAATTCGCCGGTTAATGTCGGTATACGGACGGCCACGGTCCCACTCTTTCGTATATATGTCAAAACCCTAACAATGTTTTCAAGTTTTGAATTCACAATGATTTAGGAATATTAAAGAAAATAACAATTATACAACTAATCGATATTTAATTCAATTTGAAATTTAGTTGCTGTAAAATTCATTATTATTATTATTATTATTAATGTTTTGTATATCGGTGGAAAAGAGAAAGTTCAGTATAATCGAGTTGTAGATATAATATAATGAAAGTCCAATTACAGATATGATATAATAAAAGTCCAATCACAGATATAATATAATGATAACCCAATTATAGTCAAATTCATTTAGGCGGGAAAATTTTGGAGATCTCTCATTCTTTTAATACAAAGGAATGACTGATGAGAAGCACTATCCACATAATTTCACTTAGACAAACAAAATAATTCAATATTTGAATGCCCAAAAATAATAATTACATAAATAATTTTAATTTTAAGCATCAACATTGTTCATATAATGATCTATAATGACATATATTGTACTTAATTTAGAATCAATCAAATTCAACCATCCTTTAGTTAACATAACGTTATCTTGATTAAGTAAACCATTTTCCGAGTAAAAGGTGATGTTGACACATAATTTAACTTAAACAAACAAAACAATTCGATATTCTAGCTAACTCAAAAATTTACGACCCTCACAATGATTAAACCCCTATATACTAAAAGATTAACAAAGCTGGAGTTTTTCCCGTCTAACTTTTACGCCTAAGTTACATTCTACTATCTACTATCTAATATTTATCCCCTAATTAGTTTTATACCATAAATACTACATTCTAATTTGTACACAAATGTTATTTAAATATTTATATTAACAATCTTTGCCATCAATAAATGACTAAACAACTGAGCCTCTATTGCATACAAAGTTTTTATATTTAGAAGTAATCATCTCCTGTAGACTAAAAGATTAACAAGTTTAGGGTATTCCCGCTCAACTGCTTTCTTGCGCAAAAATATCCTATTCTATTTTCAACAATAATATATTATTGTCAATTAATAAATATCCTCTTCTACTTACAGCAATACATAGTTAATTAATATTATAGTCAATCTATTTTGAGAAAAAAAAAAGACTACACTAATTGGAATTAAACCTCTTCCATTTTCAGCAAAAATATATTTTTTTCAATCTATTTTGAGCAAAAAAAATACACTAATTAGAATTAAATACACAATTCACAATACTTCCTATAAACTTACCGCACATTTGATACGATCCTTTTCAACTGATTCTCATGAAAAAATAAATCAATAATCCCTCTATGTACTAAAAGATTAACCCTACTTAAAAATCGTAATTTATTTTCGCAGTACATTTTTTACTCATCACAGTACTTTTTACATACTATTTTCCATTTGCATACCCTCCATACAAAAATCATGTACTGCATCAAAAAATATGAAAAACAAAAGCTAATTAATGAAAAGTAACCCGTATCAATCACCATATGCACCACCATCAAGCCCAACCACCACACCCACACACCCCTGGCTCCACCGCCAGATCCCCGTCGTGCAGGCCTCCACTCCTTTTTTCCCTTGTTCGTCATATCAACCAACCACCTATCCCCGTCGTAGTAACCGTCATCCAACCCTTCGTCTTGTTTCTATAGTGTTGATTTTCCCCTTTCTAATTGTTTTTTTTTGGCAATTCGTCAAACTTTTGAAACAAGATTTTCCATTGCTCCCCATAAATTGGGTTTGTGTCTACTCATTAGAAATTAGGAATAAATGTGTTAGGCAATTGTGTTCTAGGGTTTTTTTTATTGCTTGTATATATGCAGCATATGTGATACGGGTTCATGACACCATGGGGATCATTGTAGTTTGASTGTATTTTTCAATTGAGAACAAATTGTTGTTTGATTTGTGTGATTACTCCACTTGTTAGGGGATGTAGTTGATGATCAATTGGGAAGTCAAACTTCTGAATTTATTGATTGATTGTCGGTGGTACGRCASTAACTTAGTGCGGTGATTKATGTCGGTGGCATATGGCTGTGSTTGAYGRTGGTGATGGGTGGGAGAAGAATTGAGAGAGAAAATAAATGAGAGAGAAATGAAAGGTGAAATGAGAGGGGTAATATGGTCAAAAGCGTACTGCAATGAGTAAAATGCGTACTRCGAAAATCAGTACCCCTTAAAAATTCCCTGTTATTATTACTCCCAATTCTAACTAATTAAGCAAGTGGGCTCACTGTTAATTTAGTCCATTAATTTGGTTCCATTAATCGGCAAAAATCTTGCAGTGTTATTCTTACAAAATCGATAATCTGATTCGATATAAAAAAAAATTACTATCTTTAAAATCAAGAAATATTGAGATATAATTTGTTAAATTTTTTAAATCAATTTCTAAACATTTTTTTCAAATCAACTTCCTAAAAAATATCAGGCATTTAAAATACCTTTTATCTAACTCCCATGTAGGCCAAATTTCACAAAAAACACAAAAAAATGAATTCTCAACTACTATAGGTGATTCAGAATTCGTCTTAATACAAAACTTTATTATTGGAAATTTATTAAATGTAAAAATGTTTAATGACAACATTTTAATGACAACTTTCTCTAACACAACTCTTTCCAAATATCATACTGTAGTACGGGATCTATACAAGTGTATTTATTATTAGAATATCAAGGACTAGGCACATAATGTAACTTAGCTTAAACAAACAAAATAATCCAATATTTTATTGCCATACATAATTACATAAATAATTTAAATCTTTAGCATTGACAATATCGATATAAGATCTATAGTGATCGTGACATATATTGAAAGTATTTAACGATAATATTACCTTGATTTAATCAAACCATTCCGCGAGTGAAAAAGCGTTGTTGACATATAATTTAACTTAAATAAACAAATTAAATCGAAATTTTAATGTCCATATCATAATTACATAAATTATTTTATGGTTAAGTACCGACAATGTCGATATAATTATCTATAATGACATTTGTTAAAATATTAAATTCTAAACAGAACAAAGTCAATCATCCTCTAGTTAACATAACGTTATCTTGATTAAGTCAAACCACTCTCCGAATGTAAACGTTATGGTGACTCACTATGAAATTTAGTAAATTAGTGTCAATTATTCTGCTCGAAAATATTTAATGATAAAACCGTTTTTACATTAAAAAAACTAATTATTTTAGTCTTTTGTTCCACACAGGTACGATACGCAAGAGCTCAACGTTTGCAGATAGACGCCTAGATGCCGACCAGTATCGACACGTGGAAATCTTTGATTCGACTGGAAAAAATAATCCTGTAACAATTACCAAGAGGAGCAAACCAATGTCTGATCACTTTAATCCATTTGTGATACGCCAAAACAATGGTAGCACACGTATTGGATATCATCGTGGCGTTATCACCTTATTGGTAATATAGTACGGAAACTATCTCAGCCAAAAGCTTAAACGGATGGTTAAAGTCCTATGATCGGCTAACTGTGACATTACAATATTTGTTTACTATTACAGGATCCAACGGTGGTACAGAGTCAAAAGCTTATGAATCTGCAGTCTCCAATTGATGATTTAGGATTGTTTAGGGTTTCGGGTGTGTTTCCAACGTTCTCCAAAAATGGCACTAAGCTTGCTTTTGTCGACAACGAGTTCCTCGCTGTGTGGGTTGCTGATCTTCAGGGTCCATTACGCGTTGTTTATCGGGTATATATATACATTCTCATCCTAATGATATACTTAAGGAACAATAGTTGTAAGGACTTGAATTAAGTTGTATTACGTATTATTGTCGATTTGTCCTAATTAACCTTTTACTTAACAACAATCTAGGCGGAGGAAGCGAACAGTGTGTTTGCGCCAATTTGGAGCCAGGATCCGGCGAAGGACATACTGTATTTCTGCAAGGGGCCTTCATTTAAGGCCGGCGGTGAGGTGGATATCATGGCTATTTACGATGCATCCAGTCTCTTCCCTAGTGCACCTGTTCCGATTGTCAAGGATGGCCTTAACAATACCTTCCCTTGTACCAATCCAGACGGTAAACATTTAACTCCGTATTTCTATACTTTGTTCAATTGTTCGCCTTTAATTCATGCTCGATAGAGGTGGTTGACTTAGTATATATGATTTACGTCTATCAACTATGGGTGGAATTAAGCTAATTTTCGATGAAATCAAGGCTTGGCGAAACTACCTTGTATTACTGGTCCACTGACGGAAAATCGACATTTAAATGTTAAAATTTGACAGGAACAAGACTTGTGTACCGATCCACAAGAGGCGGAGGGACGGAATTATATAAAAACCTCTACATAAGAGAAGAAGGCCACCTCGCAAAGGCAGACGATGAAGTCGTTATAACAAGGCTCACAGAAGGAGCTTGGACCGACACACAGTGCGAATGGTCACCAAATGGTAAATGGATTGTATTCTCATCAACCCGCGACAAGCCCTTGGATGCTCCACCACTCGACAATGGTCTCGACCCAGGTTACTTTGCTGTATATCTACTCGCAGTCGACAACCCGGCTGTTGTCATACGAGTAATCCAAAGCGGACCTGATCTCGCTGG
>VHZZ01000070.1:57930-74240 GCA_009801015.1 Silene noctiflora | reverse complement strand
TACTCCGTATTTCTAATATTCAATTTAAAGCTTAATGTGTGTAGCTATTTAATAATTATATGCAACTTTATTTAATGATAGCACATGCTATTACCCATTGCATTTTTTTACACGGGTTTAAAACTAGCAGTTATTTGTGAAGAGATGAGCAGCAAATGAAGCTGAACTCATTGCAATCCCCCGTCTCACTTCATGTCCCATCTTGTGTTTTATCACTTCTCTTATAAACACATAAACTCTTTAGTATATATTATTATCATTTTTATTATCTTATGTGTGACGTGTCAAGATCTTAAGGTAGCGGGACACAAGATGAGACATAAAAGTGGGACAAATGATCTCAACTGAGCTGGGCTGGACTAAAATTAGCCGAAATTAAGTTAGAAAGAACGTGGCCTTAATCATACAACCTAAGAGATTACAATTCTACCCTCCTAAGCCCTAGCTCCCTATAAATACTGCATGCTACGTGATTCTTTCTCATCGGTTTTCACCTCTCAAAACCTCAAGCATTTCATATCTTCCTCTTCCCAAATTTATCATCATCCTCTAAAAATGCCTCATGAAAAAGGAAGCGTAGGGTTCTTCTCAACCTACCGTCCACCGCTACCTCTGGACTTATTCTCTCTCTCCTCAATGCCCTATCCAGCTGACCGCGAGGTGCCCCTGACCGATGGTAGGTCTTACAACTACAACGGTCAGGTGATACCACCCGCGGCCTTAAAGCTCATGCTCAGTCGTCCAATATTGGCCAAATTTGGAACTGCGGCCGATGTGGACTCTGGCAGGCTCTCGGGTCTCATTCTGGTGTCTGAAAGGTCCGGCGGGCTAGAAACACTTCACATAGCTCTCCGTCTTATTAGTGCCCCGACTCCCTTATTCTTCAGTTTTGCTGAAGTTTATGGGACATATAAGGGGATACGCATGGAAGATAGCGGTGTTATCGCCGGTGAATATCTTGTGTATGTTACCACCAAGGATCCTGCTCAAGCTCGTCGACAACCATGGACCGCTGTCTATGCGACTCATTTAGGAACTGGGGAAACCAAACGCCTTACTCCTCCACGTAAGCTTCTACAAACTGTCTAATTTATGTATTTGACTTTACAATTTACACGGTTTTCAAGACCACATTTTCACTATACCTTTTATTTATATACTCCTACTGTCCTACATTTAGAGCTCGCTAACTGAACGGGTCGGGCCGACCCGACCCGCCCACTGAGCGTTTTCTTACAGACAGGCCTTGCCCTGTCAAGCCTGCCCACTTTATGGCCTGGTTGGGGTCTCAAAACTCCTATCCGGCTCGCCATTGCCCCACTAATTTAATAAAAAAAAACAAAGGTCTGTCAGCCCGACCCCCCTCAGCCCACCCACCACAGGCCTGTCCCTAGGTCAAAAACAAATCCAGCCCAACCAAGCCAGGGCCTAGACAAGTGAGCTCGGCCTGACCCCAGGTCAACCCGGCCCAAAGACACCTCTACGTACATTAATATTTTTTGTTAGTTGTAAATATATTTCATTTGAATGATTTTTAATGACAAATATCAACATTTTAGTTTTTTTTTTTCTTTTGGTGACGGGGAACTGCAGCCGTTACCTTTGTGCACACTGGGTAAACCTTTAGGTGTACATGATAGGCCATAAATACCCCTACAACATTGCTCTTATGAAGACTCAAAAACCCTTAAAAATTTCACCCAAATTTTAACCACTAAAGTTATTTTTTTATATAAGCATGGTCAGTTTTACAGCTTTAACCCTCAAAAACCAAATGAAAATGTATTATATTTTTGTCTTAGGCTATTATATTCTCTGTATTATACATACATATGCATAAGAATTCTCTCCATTTCTTTTCTCTCTCATTGCTCTCTACGAATCATATAATAATACTAGTTTTTATTCTATACCTATGATTATTTTCATGCATAAATTTAGAGTCATTGAAGGATACGATCAGGTCTGTTTAAAAAAATGAACAGTCCATCTTTTTTAGGAAATGGATAAATCATAACTCCATACGATAGAAATGTAATGAAAGTGCTTATTGTTAAGCATTCCTAACTTTTTGTTATTAACTACCTAGAAACATTTAAGTTTGGTTTTAAATTAGTTAATAATATGCTCTTCATTCTTCAACAATGATTGGACTAGTCATATGTTAAATCAGGTAAATTCGAGTATCAAAATTACAAATATTTTAATTTAGAGCTATTCAAATTTCGTGTCATGTCGTGCAATGTCTGATTGGCCTGTCTTAACACGGGGCAAATAACATATTAACATTGTCACGATTTTCCTTTCAATTGGAAATAATGCTACCCACCTACTATCGATCTAATTGGTTTTAATTATGACAAAATGTTTGAACAGATATGGCAGATTTAAACCCTGCAGTATCACCTGATGGGAAAAAGATAGCAGTGGCATCATTTGAAGGAAAACCCGGTGGATGGCAAGGCGAAATCGAAAATCTAATGACTAACATTGTTGTATTTCCTATTGACAACCCCTTGCAGCGGACTTTAATCACTAAGAATGGTGGTTGGCCGTCTTGGGGAAGCAACAATGTCATTTTCTTCCACTACAAGCTTAATGACACTACCGGCGACTATTGGGCCGTGTCTCGTACCGACCTAAGCACTCGTGTAATTTCTCAAGTGACACCAGATAAAATTAAGGCCATCACTCCGGCTGCTATCGATGAGAACACTGTTGTAATAGGTACGTACGTTGCCCTATATATAAACTCGCCCATTTCAGCTACCCTCGCAATGATTTAGCTTAATAAAAATGATCGATTGTCGCTTACCTGACGTGAACTTGACCAATTCAAACCCGGCTCAAACTAGAAAGCAATACAAAGTCGATAAAATTTAAACCGTCTTTTACAAGACATTTATTCTGATTTTAGTCACTTGTTACACACAGGAACTATTCGCAAAAGCTCAACGTTCGCAGATAAACGCACAGATCCTGACCAATATCGACACGTCGAGATCTACGACTCCACCAAACCGAACGATCAGATGCCGGTGCTAATAACTAAGGGAAACAAACCAATGGCTGATCACTTTAATCCCTTTGTCATACCCCAAAACAATGGTCCCAAACGTATTGGATATCATCGCGGTGTCATCAGGAAAAAGGTAAGAGTAGTGTACGTAGTACTTCATCTCTGAGACGGTCTTATATGATTAAAGCGTGAAACGAATTTAAAACAGACTTGTTAATTTAAGAAATGTACACACGGAGTACGAAATAATTTTCTAGCTAAGACGTAATTAACTAATTATTACGATATTTGTTGCCTATGACAGAATCCAGCAGTCGTCGAAAGTCAAGAGCTTATGAATATCAGGTCTCCAGTTAATGGTTTAGGACTGTTCAGGGTTTCGGGTGTGTTTCCAACATTCTCCAAAGACGGCACCAAGCTTGCTTTTGTCGACAATGAGTTCCTCGCTGTGTGGGTTACCGATACCAAGGGCCCCTTGCGTATTGTCTATAAGGTACATACTAAGGGCAATAGCAATGGTTGTAGTTTCATAGAATATATTTTCATTGACACACAAGCACATCACCATATATGAAACTTTTTATTTATCCTCAATGGTAAAAGTTTTATGCTTTTCTTGTGGGTCCCCTTTTTCTCTCTTTTCATAGCATGAAACTGGTTTCTTACTTTAGAAACCCGTTTCATATAAGGAGCTCCTTATTTTTTAGCTCAATGGTTAAGGAGCTCCTTATATTGTATGAAACTCCTTATATGTTACCATTGCTATTGCCCTAATAACTATCGAATACTAACTTAACTTCATTCTATTTTTCTTTATCTGGTGTAGCCATAAGGGCGAATTTGATACTGACGGGGTATGAACTTAGGTCATGAGTATCGGCTATTATGGCTTTACCAACTAAGCTAGTTGACATCTGCACCTTCATACTATAAGGAACAAGCAATAATAGATGAAACGGAATTAATTGAGTTATACGGTCGATCTGTCGTAATTAATCTCTTTTATGACTATATTGTAGGGGGATGCACCTGACAGCGTGTTCTCGCCGGTTTGGAGCCAAGATCCGAAAAAAGACATACTGTATTTCTGCAAAGGGCATTCGTTTATGGCCGAGAAACCAGTGGATATCATGGCTGTATTTGATGTATTCAGTTTAAAACCTAAAATTGTGCCTATTGTTAAGAATGGCTTTAACAACGCGTTCCCTTGTAGCAATCCAGACGGTGAGCATCTTATACCAACATACTCCCTCCGTTTCAATCATTTGTTTAGTTTTTTTTTTTTATAGTTTATTAGACGTATTTTAATCAAAACTATATACGTACAAAAATGTGACAGGAACAAGACTGGTCTACAGATCCACAAGGGACGGAGGAAAGGACTTCAATAAAAACCTATACATAAGAGAAGAAGCTCACATAGCAAAAGACGAGAAAGAAATCAAATTGACAAGGCTGACACAGGGGCCTTGGACCGACACGCATTGCGACTGGTCACCAAATGGTAAATGGATCGTATTCTCATCAACCCGCGACAAGCCTAAAAATGCTCCACCACTAGACAATAATCTCGACCCAGGATACTTTGCGGTCTATTTAACCACAGTGGAGAATCCAACTGTTGTTGTACGGGTTACCCACAGCGGACCCTACTGTGTCGGACATGTTAATCACCCGTTTTTCAGCCCAAAAGGGAATAGCATTGTTGTGGCCTCAGACCTTGCGGCCGTGTCATGTGACCCGGTCTCATTGCCTCTGTTTAATCACTCTGTGAGGCCTTATGGAGACGTATTTACAATCGATATTGATCCAGAGGACATCCAGAAGAACAAAGACATAAAAACATTTAATCGGATGACACACAGTAAGTACGAAAATTCGACTTGTACTTGGACTGTTTACTCGACTGAGCTTCCCGGTGGAGCATGGAACCTTACTTTGAACCAGCCTCATATACTTAAGTGCCCTTACGCGTACCCTGATGGTAGTGAAGGCTGGCAGATGACTGGTCATCTTATCATCCCGAATAGGCGTTGTTAGTCGCATCTTGGCTTGCAATGCAGCGTTCCGGTCCGTCTTATCGACGTATCACGTATGGATATGGCAGTTTCCTGCTCTCTTCTAGCTATCTTTGAGTGTGTTAATTCCCGTTCTGTTTTTTTTTTTTTAATCGAGTCGGCTTAAATACCTCCCTGAATTTTAATGCCTTTATAAGGGAGGCCATAGTGCCATGTACTATGTTGTAGCCATGTTGGTTGTGAATAAGAAAGGAATTTCATAATACTAGTAACTTTGGGCCGGGCCCGTTATTTACTTGGACTTGTGTTCTTAGAACTGAAAAACAACGCATTGTTCAATTTGGCCTTGTGTTCATTTGGAATTAAAAATCTTCTCTTCATTTCAAATAAAGTACAAATGTACAATAACAATAGCCCTATGTTCTAGATCTGGCAAAATGGGTCGCATTCAAATGGCCCGATCCGATAAAGTTGACCCAAGATCCAAAAATGATCCGAACTCACTTGACCCGAATACGGCCCGAAACTCGAATTGACCCGACCCGAACATTGTCTGACTTAATGTTGACTCAACCCGACCCAGACCCGACCCGAACATTCTCTGACCCAACGTTGATCCGACCCGAGGTGACGCAACCCGAAAAGACTCGACTCATAATTGACCGATCGCAAATCACTTGAAGTAACCCAAAATGGCTCAAAACAATTCAACAACTATTAAGTCATATTAATATTATATATATCAAAATAAAGTTTCATTGTTTATAATAGACCATAATAAATAGTTAAATTTACAAAATAGTATTTTCTAATCAAAATAGTACTAACTAAAGTGCTTAGCCATTAACTCAAAAATAACCGGCCCAAAATGAGTCATACCCGAAAATGACCCGACAACAGGTCACCCGAAATTAACCCGAAAGTGACACGACCCGACCCAACTCGACCCAAAATGTGTGACAGGCCTGAAATGTCCCGACCCAAACTCATCCGAACTATACCCAACCCGATTGACCCGTTTTGCCAGGTCTACTTATTTCCAACTCATATTAGGATCGGCTAACATGAATCATCAGTCGAATTCGTATAGGTTTACATCTGCCAATATTAGAGACGAAGCTATGCCTAGGCCGGATGGGTCACGGCCCGGGCGACAGTTCTAAAAATAAGTAATAACTAAGTATGATATAATGAATATAGCATAGTGGTTGGTGCATTGCATTTAGAATTTGTTTAGAATTTAGATTGTATATTCATCGATCTATTAAACATTCGTTCTTTATCAACAATAGTTCTTTCGGAGTAGATTTTACACTATTTAAAAAGGAAGAATCGTATGTTATTAAAGTGATATTTGTACGATTTTAGTCCCACTTTAATTTATCATAAAACCGTCTTAAAAAAAAATCTATGAAATAAAATCGTTCCCTGCCATCATTTTGTCCTAGCTTCGTCCTGGCCAATATTGCCAAATGTAAATAAACAGACCAAAAGAAAATAGCTAAATGGTAAACAAAACAATTGTGTTTATAAAAACTAACATAAAAATACATTGCAATGATTAAAAAAAAACAACAAATCTAAAAAGTTGGAGTTTTGTGATGATTGTCCAATTTCTTTCTACTAGCTAACCAAATATTTAGTTTATCTCTATTAAGACAAAAACATATTCGTATTAAGCCTTGGACATTTTATTTACATTTGTATTGTCTATTTTTATTTTATCAGAAGGATATACTCGTCTTTAACAAAAATTTGTTTGTATTAGAAACAAAACAACTATGTATAATCAGTTACTCTTTCCGCCTATACCTTATATAGTCAACCCAAATTCTCATTTGTGATGGGCAATATCCGTCACAAGCTTGTGACAGGTCAAATAAATCCTACTTGAAAAGATAAGGACAAGCCTTTTGTGATTACCTAGACACAATTATCGAGGTAAGCCCAATTACTAATCATAGATCATATTAACTCATTTCAAGTTAATATCGTAGATTATACATATACTCGTGTATGGTTTTTATTAGATCGAACGAAATAATTAGTTTTGATTGTGAGCTAAGAACAAAAGTTAGCTCGTTCTTTTACTCCAATCATGAAGTTGAGGTTGGATTCTTGCTCGCAACAGACGCTATCATTTTTAACCAAAAAAATTGTGAGGGTTACGGAATTTAATTTCTATAGCTAGGGCAACATACCTACTACAACCTTGTTCTCGTCGATGGCAGCCGGAGTAATAGCCGTAATATTATTTGATATTATTTACGTTCTTCTATGAACAATACTGTTATTTATATATTACACCTACATAAGGCCATTTTGAGATTTATGTATGTAACCCATCTATTATTCTAGCTTAAAATGCATTTTTAGTGAAGGCCAGAGTAAAAAAAGTACGAAAATCAATGATAATAAATTTACGTATTTGCTAAATCCCGCGCACACTCTTACTAAATCCTGCGCACTTTGTCTCTATTATTCCAATCCTACCCTTCACCTTCAAAACAAACTTGAGAAAATTTTCTTCCTTCCCTCCTTCTCAAAATTTAATCAATTCTTAATAGTTCAACAATTATGAATCATAATTTGCCCATATCACACGTAATTTTATCGTTTTATTAACAATTTTATTAATATACGCCTTCTAATCGATTAAATGAATGTTTTATTTTAGAATTAGGGTTTTCATTTTTTGTTATTGAAGAGGTGCTACTTTTGTATCTGCAAGAATTTGATAATTTGTGATCCTTCTATTATAATAAGTGTTAGTTTCCATGATTTGTTGGGTTCGTCGCTCATTGTCCCCTTCCATGAATCTGATGACCATTTTCAAAAGTCATTTTAGGGCTGTATTTCAATTTGGGACCGTGCTTTCTTAGTCGAATAGAGGCGTGTAATATGCCCTTCACCATCCCTGACCACCAATTACCCACTACTGACCACCGTTCCGTCACCGACATCCCCTTTCCCTCTTTCCATCGTCGGTCATTTTCCAGCCTGGAGTTCATCAGGGTACTTTTTGGGATTATTTTTTGATTTGTTTCTCTCTTAGTGGTTGTGATAAATGAAAGGGGTAATAATGACCAAGTTTTGGACGCGTAATAAATCGAACAGTGTTTCCTTCAGTATTAGGTCGTCTTCTTTGATGTTGTATAAATTTGTGGGAACTACTTTTGGACGCGTAATAATGACCAAGTTTTTGATATTTATGTAACATAGTCCCTCGTTCCGGTCATTTGTTGACCTTTTTTATTTTGGGTGTTTCGGTTAATTGTTGTCCTTTTTATTTTAAGATTGCATTTAATGAGTAATTTGATCTTTCACATTCAATTTAGTCCATTTGCCATCTTATAATTGACTCTCTCCTTTTTTCTTGATTTTGTGCCAAAACCAAAGGACAACAAATAACCGAAAATATATTTGGAATCGTACATATTTGCTTTATACATACTTCATTATTACTTTGTATGTTCCATACTTCCATGTAAATGCAGCTGATTGTAGGTCCCGAAATCAACAACTTGTTCAAGTAGACAAGAGTGTTAATCAACATTATTGTATATAGGACATATATAAATTTGTGTTTTTAAAAATGTGATTTATGGTAAGAGTTGAATTTTTGTTACTAGAACCCTAGCCTAATTACAGTTATATTCATACTTCCTCGGTTCCATTAAATTGTTTATTCTTTTGTGCTCCTTTATTATGTGTTTTTCATGCCTCTTTTATTCTTAATCGTGGCGTAATTACTTTAATATTATAGTCGTACCTATTTTCATAACGAACGTACCATTTTATCCTAAAAGGTAACAGTAAATTTTGTCATGTATAACAATAATAATGTGAACAATTGAGTAACACGTTTGTTGAGTTATGGTTCATTAGTTTTACGATAAAATATTATAAAATCTTCTACAAATTAAAATTTATTGATGTCCTTCTCACCTCAACATGACTTTACAATAACAAATGTGTAAAATCGGTTTGTACATAAAATTGCAATTATTGTGGAGATTTTTGGGAAGGTTTAAGAGGTAGTGTGGAAAGGGAACCCGTTTATGAATTGGAAAGCACAAGTTTGAAAGTTACAAATAGTGTAGGGTTAGAGGGGTTTTAGGACCAATGAAAAAAAGGCTTATCTTGCGATTAGGGTTTGAAAGTTCTTAAATTGTGCCGTTGGTGGGATGTTTTATTCAAGAGATTTTGTGTGGGTCCGTTTGTTTTCATATGAGGATTACTCATTTATTTACTTTTAGTTAAAATATTTTTACAGATAATAAAAAAGATGTTAATTTGGACGGAGGGAGTAAATAATTTTTTTTTTAAAAAAAAAAAAAAAAAAAAAAAACAACTTCATGTAATTAATGAGGTATGAAACATGATTAAAAATAAGTATAAAATTAAACAAATACTTTAAACCACGATTAGCAATTAAAGGGGCACGAAAATTAAACCCACGTAAAAATGTACGAGTTAGCAACGTTTTGTGTTAGCTGAATTTCAGAAATACTTTGTGAGAGGCCGTATCTCTAACTCCCATGTTTTTGTGTTGGCTGAGTTAGCAAGACTATCTAAATAAGATGATTTGGTACATGAAAATGAACTCATAGGAAGGTTAATTATTTAATTATATTACTATACTTCTTCGAATTAAAATATTCTCATAAAAAAAAAAAAAACAAATGATATTAGTGTACTTGTACTAAGCATACTGTTGCCAAATACTAATTAAAGGCTACCCACTAAATTGTTACTCCGTATATATTAATATAAAGTCATTTCATTTTGATGTTATTCTCGTTGCAATAAAAGATCCTAGATAAAACTAATCGAATTGCCAAAAAAAAAACATAAATTTAGTAATTCTAACAAATTGACTTGTGGATTTATATATCTTTGTCTTAATGAATAGTTTATATTTACTTTATTTTACGAGGGGAAAAATATAGGAAATTAAATGTAAATTATTGACTATTGGGACGGAAGGAGTAATAAAATGTTGAACTAACCCGTATATACTACATAGTAGTTATCAAATTCAAGTATTGGACTTATGCTAATCAAGAAAATTAGGGTTTAAAGTAATAAAATTTCGAAACTTACAATTAATCACATTTTGATATGCAACAAAATATGAGCATGGGTAGAATCGTAATTTTATCTTTCACTTCGTTTGTAATTCTATTTTGTGAGTAGGAAAATGAGTTACGTCACCGTGTGACGCCCAATTTCGGCGTCACCCTCTCACATGCAATAAGTAGGAACCCTAATAATAAAGGGTGCATGTGAAAGGGTGGTGCGGTATTGTGAGTATATATAAGTCAAGTCTTTACATAGTGTACTCATCCAGAATATGCTTATTGAGAAATACCATTACCACCATTTTCATATTAGGTGAATTTCTCAATCCCATTCACACGGATTTTACCTTTTTCCATCCTATCGATCTCCGAATTGAACCGTCCTATCACGTTTGTCCAACAATGTTGATTAATTTCTTGATTTTGGGACCTACGATAATCAGATGCATTTACCTCAAACATACGAAGTATCAACAATAGTTATGTCATTTTACGCGTTCAAAAGTAGCTCCCACAAATTTGTACATCAAACAAGACGACTAATCCTGAAAAAAAACACGGTTCGACTCTTCTCGTTCTCCCTCCGTCTTAATCATTAATTTATTTCCTTTTTATGAGAAGTATTTAATTAAAAGTAAATAAATGATTGAGATAAAAAGAATACCACGCACCGCCTGATCACAAGAATATATACATTTGTCATCTATTAACATAGAGTTTTCGAACGTAAATCATCTGATCTGCGATTTTCGTATGTAGAATTGTCATCAATTTTCCACCTAGGATTAACAGTTCTAATAGCCTAACTTAGTGGTGAAGCGAGTGAGGGCTAATATTCACTTATGAAGGTAGAATTGTACTTAAAAATTATACTCGTAAATGTTTAATTTTGTTTTACTTAACAATTTATGTATCATTAGAAATGTAAATTGCATTATCAAACCCTAAAATAAGCATGGAAATTTATATTAACACCTTAATAAAAGAAAATTAGGTTAAACCGCTTAATAAATAAAAGTTTAAAATTGATTTAATATTAAGAATCTCAAGAATCAACGATTAAAATTGATTTAATATTATAAATTTGTCCTTGTTAAAACAATATCATACATTATTTATTATTATTGCATTTGTCGACACTTTAGAATTGTATTTTTGTATACATACAAAACCTCAAAATGACATTGATGGATCAATAGAAAAACGCGATTTCTCTGAAATTTACTATTCCCTCTCCCCGTCTCTCTTTCGCTGGAATCATACCATTTAAATAAAATACGAAATATCCCTAAAAATGACGTTTATGAAATTACAATTCTACCCTTTCGACATCCTATAAATACTCCAAACTTCCTTATTCATTCTCATCAATCTCCACCCCTCAAATCCCAAGCATTTCAATAATTTTCGACATCAAAAATGGCACGAAACGACCGTGGAAGTGTAGGGTTCTTTTCAGCCTACCGTCCACCACTACCACTCGACTTATTCTCTCTCTCCACAATACCCTCTTCAGATGACCGTGAGGTCCACCTGACCGACGGTTTATCTTACAACTACAACGGTCAGATGATCCCACCCGAAACCCTAAGGGTTATGCTCAAGAATCCAGCAGTGGCCTACTTCGTTAAGGCTAAACACGACGATGTAGGAAATCTCTCTGGCCTTTTTCTTGTGTCGGAAAGGGCCAACGGGTTAGAAACACTTCACATAGCTATCCGTCGTGATGACGATAATAAGTCTGAGCCCGTAATCTTCAGTTTCGCTGAAGCTTACCGGACGTATAATAAGGTACGTATGGAAGATAGTGGTGTTATTGCTGGTCCATACCTTGTGTATGTCACCACCAAGGATCCTGCTCCGTCTCCTCGACAACCATGGACTGCGGTTTATACAACTCATTTAGAAACCGGGGAGACCAATCGCCTTACACCAGAAGGTACGCTTCTCCCGTCCGAATGTTATTTTTATTATTTCCTTTTCGGTAAACAGAAAAGGTTGAACCTTAATAATAGCTGCAGGTTTAATTTATTGTCGAGCCGACCTAACTTTACCAGCTAAGCTAGTTGACTTCTGTAGTTAATGTCGATCTAATTTATTTTTTCTATGCATGGCCAATGTGTGACAGGCATAGCAGATATAAACCCTGCAGTATCACCAGATAGATCAAAGATAGCAGTGGCATCATTCCAAGGAAAAGAAGGTGGATGGCAAGGCGAAATCGATAATTTAAGGACTAACATCTATGTGTTTAGTATGGGCAAACCTTATGAACGGACCATGGTCGTTGAGAACGGTGGTTGGCCGTCCTGGGGAAGTAATAATGTTATCTTTTTCCATCGCAAGCTTGACGACTCTACTGGGGATTATTGGGCCGTGTTTCGTGCTGATATTAGCAATCCATCCTCCGTTCTTGTTAATCAGGTGACTCCAAATAAAATTAAGACCATCACTCCGGCTGCCATCGACGAGTACAGGGTTGCAGTAGGTACGTTTCCCTAAGTGATCTCGTCATCTCGACACATTTCATAACAGCAAAAACTAATTATTTCGATTTAGTAAAACTTGATCATAGACGAGAATATAATTTTACAATATTAACCGTGATAATTATCTGAACACGTCAGACTCAATCACCGTCTAGTTAACTATACTCGGTCTAAACTTACATCAAACTCAACTCGAGCTTAAAATAATTAAACTCGTCGACATTTCTAATTGTATTTTTGTATTCTCCATAGGTACTATTCGGAAGAGCTCAACGTTCGAAGATAGACGCAAAGATGCTGACCAATACCGACACGTAGAGATCTTTGATACTAGTAAACCAAATAACCCGCCGGTGCCAATTACCAAAGGAAACAAACCAATGGCTGATCACTTTAATCCCTTTTTCATAACACAAAACAATGGTGAAAAACGTATTGGTTATCATCGTGGTGTCATCAACGACAAAATGGTAATACTTCTTTAAGGCAACGTACAAATGTTTATAAATCGGTCAATTTTCTAGGCTTTTGTCGATGTGGGACACTCATGTGTGACTATTATTGCAATCAATATGTGTTAAACTGTGTAGAATCCAGCAGAAGTAGAGCGTCAACAGCTTATGAATCTGGAGTCTCCAGTTCCCAATGTAGGACTCTTCAGGGTTTCGGGTGTGTTTCCTACATTCACTAAAGACGGCTCCAGGCTTGCTTTTGTCGACAACGAGTTCCTCGCTGTGTGGGTCACCGATATCAATGGCCCATTGCGTAAAGTCTATGAGGTACCATAAAGAAAAACAGATGGATGTAATTAAGTTATAATCTAGTCGCTTTGACATAATTAATCTCTTTGTTGACGATTATCTAGGCTGAAAAACCGAACAGCGTGTTCTCACCGGTTTGGAGCCAAGATAAGGATAAGGATATACTGTATTTCTGCAAAGGACCTTCATTTTCGGCAAGCAGTCGTGTGGATATCATGGCTATTTTTGATGCATCCTCCTCCAGTCCAAGTGCACCTGTTCCTATTGTCAACGAAGGCTCTAACAATGCCTTTCCCTGTACCAATCCAGACGGTAAACATCTTTCGAGTTCATTGTTAGCAATCACTTTTTAGAGGTCGGATTTGGAAAACTTTAACTGTATAGTACTAGGGCAGAGCACGGATCGGATATCCGATCCAAAGTGCTAGTTCGGATCGGATATCCATATTTAAAATTGCTGAAGTCAGATATCCATGTCCAAACCAAATGTTTCGGATCGGATACCCATATTTTAGAATTTAAATGATCATATTCATCGACTTATATGATGTTTTTTTTAGTATTCTTAATCCAATGTTCTTAACAAAAAAATTTAAATAATATTTACATGTTTCTCTAATATTTTAAACTTTAATTAAATTTTTGTATCAGATAAAACTGTATTTTCACGAAATCGGATATCCAAATGTTTACATTCTAATATCCGTATCCAAACCAAAACCAAAAATTTCTGATCAAGTATCCGATCCAAACTTAATTTTCGGGTCAGGTATCCAAAAATTTGGATCAGATACATATCAAATATCGGATCAGTTTGGATAATCGGATATTTAAAAGTATGAAACTTTGAAAGATGAAACAAACATATTTAAATTTGTTATTATAAAAAAAAGTCTTTCATAAAATTATACTCTCTCATAGAAAAAAAAAGGTCATGTATATATGACTGAAGCAAATACGGTCATAATGTTGCTCGAATACCACCCGAAAATAAATAATGTTAGTACGGTGATTGGATTGGAGTGACTATTATATCCACGCACTCATTGATCGCTATGTTAACAAATTAAAAGTAAACAAATGATCGAGAATAATTATACCCATGAGTATAACTGCGCTACAAAATGTGACAGGAACAAGACTCGTCTATCGATCAACAGGAGGACGATCTAACACGGTTGAAATTCATAAAAACCTATACATAAGAGAAGATGCCCACCTAGCAAAAGAACAAAAAGATATCAAGCTAACAGTGCTCACAATTGGGGATTGGACCGACACACATTGCGACTGGTCACCAAATGGTAAATGGATCGTCTTCTCATCAACCCGTGACAAGCCTAAGGATGCTTCGCCACTTGACAATGGTCTCGACCCAGGATACTTCGCGGTCTATCTACTTGCAGTCGATAAACCAAATGTGGTCATACGGGTACTCCAAAGTGGACTCAATTTTTCCGGGCATGTGAACCACCCGTTTTTCAGTCCAGACGGGAATAGCATTGTTGTGTCCGCAGACCTTGCAGCCGTGTCATGTGACCCGGTCTCGTTGCCTCTATTTAATCACTCAGTCAGGCCTTATGGAGACATTTTTACAGTCGATTTTGACCCAGAGAAACTCCTGAAGAACCAAAACACACAGATGAGTGTTACTCGAATGACACACAGTAAGTTCGAAAATTCGACTTGTACTTGGACTGTTTACTCGACTCAGCTATCGGGTGGATCATGGAACCTTGTTCTAACCCGGCCTCATATACTTAAGTGCCCTTACGCGTATCCTGATGGCAGCGAAGGCTGGCAGATGACCGGTCATCTAATCATCCCGAAGAGGAGTTGTTAGTCACAACTCACAACTTGGCTCTTGCAATGCTGCGTTCTGGACTTCTGGTCCAATTATGCTTAACATATGGTTATGCAACAAGTCTTGCTTGTGACGTTTTACAATCCCTTTACTTTTTAACATAATTTAAATCGGGTGTAACTCGTCGCAAAGTGGTAATCGTCACAAATAAGAATATGTAGTGGTTATGACCGTTTCCCTTTCTTTTCTCGCTATCGTTTGAGTGTTTTATTTCGGTTCATCTTTTGTAATAGTTGTTAATCGAGTCGGCTTAAGTACCTCCCTGAATTTTAATGCCTTTATAAGGGAGGCATATACTACTATGTTAGTATGTTGCCATGTTGATCGTCAATAAATAAAGGAATTTAATATTAGTAACTTTGGACTCACTTTTAAGCTGAAAAACAACGCATTGTTCAATTCGGCCTTGCTCTCAAGATTTATAAATACTGCCCAAGACAAGTAAACACTTGTATCTAGATTTGGTAAAATTGACCCGGCCCGAATAATCTGATTTGTACCCGACTTGACATCTGAACTCAATACTCGATCTTGACCTGAACCTAAATTGACTCGACAATATAACCCGACCTGAATGTTTATTGTTATGCATTGATTATTATCCATAAATAACTTGACAATACGTATCTAAAAAATGATCTGAACCCAAATAGCTGACCCGACTAGGGCTGTTAATGAGACGAGACAGCTCGCGAGCAGCTCGAGATCGGCTCGGTCAAAGCTCGGCTCGTGCTCGGGCTCGGCTCGGATACTTTTCGAGTCAAGCCGAGCAAGGCCTGGCTCGGCTCGAAAAGCTCGCAAGCGGCTCGATTTTTTTAAATACATAAAAATATATATTCTAAATAATTTCATTGAAAAAAAGCACATAATTGATTTCCTTTAACGTTGAGTGCTTGACCCATTACTACACTAGTCCATTATTATTAATAATTAGACCCAAATACCCAATTACCCATTATCTAACAAAGCAATAAAAAAACCTGCCGCCTACCATTCACTTTACTGTTTACCCAAAACCGATCATCTACCATTGTACATCATCTTCTTCCCTAGTTGCTCACCGAGTCACCGTCAC
>VHZZ01000070.1:24939-34962 GCA_009801015.1 Silene noctiflora | reverse complement strand
CCACTATTAGAATGAAATAGAAAGATCACATGTTACCTCATACATTTACATACCAAAAACTGTCAATTACTCCCTCTAATCCACATTAAACTACTCATGGCCCACATATACACGAGGGCAAATATTGACATATGGGCAGCCGTGTGGGTTGGAAAGGTGATATTTTAGCTCACCTTAATTTAAGTGGCGTATTGTTCACCTAAGCATTCCATGTTCAGCTTCGTCCTATTTAAGTACAGTTCTTGTGTATCATGGCTAGATGGGTCTCTCTTTAGGTACAACAGTTGTTTTTTGTTGTTATACTAGAACTTGATAAGCTATATTACCAAAATGAAGGGTCAATCTCAAGGGATCTAACAAGTATGGGTATCTTAAAGCAACATAATCTTCTAATGGGGAGCTGTCATTTCATAGGATACTACAAACTTTGCAAAAATCATAATTAGAAAAGCACCACTACCTTTTTTAAGACAACGCAGCAATCGTTGATCATGTATCGACTTGGGACGTTGTCTGTTGCATCAATTATCAAATCATATCTGAAAAAGAGTCCATTAAGGAATTTCCCATCTGTAGAAAAAGTCAAAAAACAGACGAAAAACAATGCACATAGAACTACTCATATAAAACACGGCATGGTTGGATACTTGCTGAATATTTCCAAAGCATTTGATGTTCGTAATGCTTCCCTGTATTCAACTATCTCTATTGTGGAGTTGATGCTGAAATAAACATCAATGTTAGCCAAAATTTGATTAGTGAAGAAGCTGATATTAAAAAATCAACTAACATCTATATAACAAGTTGAGAAGAGATTTACGAACGAGCGACAAGCAGCAGCAGCGGATTCTACTTTGGATTTGCCAATATAGGCTTCAGTATGAATAACCTGAGATCAGACCAATTGCAAGAATGAAATCCGAAATTTTAACTATGAGATATAATAAAGGCCAGTAGTCAACTTGGCATAGTAAAAAAAAAAAAATCAAAGGAATGACAGCTGCTCGACAAGAAACAGGATCAAACACCCAACCTGCCTATGCATATTATTTAGCTCCACCACATCATGATCGACAATACCTATTCGACCTGAAAGGCAATCAAAAGAATGTCAGTTAAGATGGCAATTTGATCTCTCATTAGATGTAATTGCATGACATACAAGAACATCATTAAGCAAATAAAGCGCTGTGCATGAGAAAATTTTCGCTCAGTAGAGTTTCTGGTGGATAATAAACTTACCGACTCCACATGCTGCAAGGTACAATAATGCAGGTGACCCCAAACCTCCAGCTCCCACAACCAAAATCGACGAATTCAACAGATTTGACTGCCCTACAGAGCACAGCAATAATATCACTGTGGCATAAAACATCTTGCAAAGGTGACAAGACAAATTCCTACAAAGCAAAGCTACACTAATCTTTTTGCTAAACGATTATATCCCAAGTTAACACAATTAAATCCCTTTAACAGTATATGGTTATTGAATATGAAAATACGCTTAATATCAATCTCAAACTCATCGAATTAAGCCTCAAACTACACTAAATGCAGCTGTACTAAAGCAAAAAGAGCTCAGTTGCAACTGAACCGAATTGAACTGAAATAAAGTTCGGAGAAGTCCTCTGCAATATCATAATCCGTATATAACTGTCATAGTGTCATTAAATGAACCACATAGCATTCATTGACGGTCTTGAGAGCGTCTTAAGCTTAATAAAGCACAACAAAATACCACAAGCTCCTCGAAAATTTCTCAGCATGTCTCCACAAATGAAGTAATTAACAGACTTTAACTTCCATAATCTAATTCTGAAGTAGCTTAAACCAACCAAACTAACATCAAATCAACTAAACGCAAAATCAAACCAAAAATTAAACGGAATTAAAGGGGGAAAACCTCGAACACCGAAAGCAGGGAGCAAAAGATGACGACTATAACGATAAATAGCATCGGACGACAGAGAATGATTGGTGTGATTAGATTGAACGGCGGTGATTGGAGAACAAGAATCGTCGCTACAAGATGAATTTTGTTGATGTAATTGAGATTCAAGCAATGAAATTCGAGCTTCAATTTCTTGTTTTTGAGATTTCAAGGTTTCGATTTCATGGTGGATTTGATTACGGTTCGTTATTCCGTTGGACGCCATTGTTGTCTGCAGTTTGAGAGAGAGAGGGGGGAAGATTTGGGGGGAAAAACCCTACTGAAGTGGCTCTTTCAGGGTTTTAACGGTCAACCGTTAATAGTTTGATAGTCGGAGGCCTCGGGTCTGGTTGATCTAGTTTGCCCGTTATTGTCCGTCAATGTATGTTTTACGCGCTAAATATTATTAGTTACGTATTTGCAAAAGTTATAAAAGTAAGATATTTTTAAATATATTTTCACGTATGTATTGAGAGAAAATTGAAATTGAATGGTTATTTGTGAATAGTGTACAAAAATGAAAGTGATAGAGTGGAGTTGAATGGAGGAAGTACTTGTTTGGTATTTATTGGCACACAAAATGAGAAGTACGGCGGATGATTCTCCATTATCCGGAAAAAACACATATTTTTCTTGGAAATTTGTTGAATCTTTATTGTGCATACCATCATGTTTAGTTCGATTTCTCGCTAGGGAGGACTATTAGGATAGTAAAATTCTTGATCTCTGTTTATATCAAAAGAACCTCTTACCAGTTGATATAGGTACTTACCTGTAAATTTATCTATAGCAATGACAATCTTCTACACTAATAACATTAGGAGTGGAGTGTAAGAAATTGATTTATAACTAAGTATAGGAGTACAATTTTTCCATCCATCTATTAGCTTTAAGATGAAATTTCATTTAACCGATTTTGTCGTAATTGCTTCTATGTGTTTGATGCGGGGAATCAAATGACACCTTTAATTTGATTAAACGGACTCATTCAATAGTTCAGAAAAATTTGTTTGAACTAAGAAACAATTCGCAATCCAAATAATTGAAGTCACCTTATATGAATCTTAGTAATACATGATTCTAAAGAAATCCTAATTTTGACTGCATCGTTAAGTTTAATCATCGTGAGTCGTGAACTCGTAATATTACCTAAAGTTTCTTAAAAAAAAATTATGAAACAATTCTCTCCCTTTCAATTTATTTACAATAAGTATTAAGCCGAAGCCTGACAACCAGAACATCCATTCCTCTCCAAATTAAACAACCTAGCAAAAACCCCAACCAAGGGAGCCGTATTATACGTACAAGCTTCGGTCTGAGCATAATTACTTCTTTTATCAATAAACCGATCATTTTCATCCGGTCCACCCACAATTGCCCCAATTAAAACATTCACATTCGGTTTACCATGTCCATACCAATTAGTATACCCCTCCATACATCCAATAAACTTTCTTGTCCTTCTATATGATGGCAATGAAGCTCCTCTATGGTGACTCCTTTGTGGATATCTCGGCCCGAACCCGATTAAATAGCTTAGTCGCATCGGGTTCGAGCCTAGAATATAATCCACTTGTGACTTTGCAAGTGAGATTATTTCTTTTGGGGTTACTTCTCCTTTTGGACAATTCAGGGTAAGTCCGGATTTTTTGAGGTGATCTGAATATATAGTAAGAAGAAACGCGGCGTTTGAGACGTGTTGCATGTTGTTCCAGTCTCGAGTGTAGAATAAACCTCCTAGGGTCCGGTTCATGTTTTCGACTGTGTTTTTGTTAAGACATCCGCAAATGTAGTGTTCTGCTTTCAGTCTGTATTTGTCTAGTATGTATTTGTGGTAGTTATTTCTCTTTTCCTCGATCAACAGCTGCCAAAAATGTTGAGAAGAACATATAATTAGAATGGACCGAAATACTGATATTAATAATGGATAATGATAGAACGTAGACCTGTCAAACGGGCCGGGTCGGGGATCGGGTCATACGGGTCGGTTCAGAATACGGGTCGGGTTAGGGTCAAAATACGGGTCAAGAAATAATTTCTAACGGCTTTTTTAATCTATTTTTTAATTAAAAAAATAATTTTTAAAAATGTAAAACATATTTAAAATTAATATTTTAATCATATTCAACGTTTACATTAATTATTTTAACATTTATATTAATTATATTGACATAATTATTAAATTAAAGTTTTTTAATAATTATTTTATTATCAAGTATTGTAAAAGTGATATAAAATTGACTTTTTTTTGTTATGTTTGTAATTTTTAATAATAAAAAAAAAACAATTTTTTTACAATTGTTTTCAAATATAATATATAAATATTAATATTTTAATAAAAATCTTGATTTATCTTTGCCCGTTCGGGGTCGGGTCTCGACCCCTAAAATAACGGGTCATTTCGAGTTCGGATCAAACAGGTCACGGGTCGAAAAAACCGGGTTTGTAACCCTAAAAAACGGGTCAGGCGGGTCGGGTCGGGTCGAGTTTTGACAGGTCTAAATTAGAGCGTCATCAGATTGATAACGAGTTTAAGTATCTTTCTCTCAGGCACTCGTGTGGGAGCAAAATGTGTAGAATTCGCATTTTAAAAGTGAAAGGGTGATACTGAAACTCAATATCACGTGGTGACGGAGAATATATATATATATTACCATGGAAGCAAGGATTTGAAGACCAGCAAATTTGATATCCCAACTGAATTCATTGACACCCCAAGTGACTCCCTTAAATGAAATGGCATTCCCAATCACATATTCTAAGTACCTCTCTTTCTTTGTAGCTTTGTATAGCCATAAACTTGCCCATAAAAGTTCATCTTCATACCCACTTTCTGAAGGGTAGTAACCTTTTACTTCTTCAACACTTTCGTCGTATTTCCCTCGATACTTGTCAGCAAACTCGAACAACTGTACAAGCGATAAAAAACATGAATTCTCGTATAAGACTGTCTCATGTATAAATTGACATTTTTTTTCCTTGTAAGATTTGTTTACTCCCCCTAGGCAACAATTTAACACAACTTACTTCACCAAAAGAAAACATGTACGATAAGAAATTACTCTTTCCGTCTCAATCAGTTAATCGTTAGGCATAATGACGATATGATGCTTACTTGTTGAGCATGGTCCAAGAGGATGTTAGAGTAATGTATGTTAGTTTTCTTAAACACTAATGATGAGGCCGCCATTGCTGCGGCCGTCTCCCCAGCTACATCCGAGCCTGGATTGTCCTTGTCGATTTTGTAAGCTCGTCGTGATGTTGTCATGTCTTCTGGTCGTTGCCAACAATCGTGATCAGTGTTGCCATCACCAACCTGAAAAATTCTTTGTGAGATGTATTTTAATTAAAAATAAAAATAAATGATTGCACAGTAAAAAGCTTTAAGAGCCTATGATTCTACCCTACTCCTACCCTACTCGAATTCAGACGGTAAATTCGTGAAACCAAAGTTTTACACAAAAATGACATTTGAAATAATTGGTGTACCTGAACCCATAAGACATTAGGATGAGTATGAGCTTTGATGAAATAATCAGTTCCCCATTTTATAGCTTCAAGTGCATGATCATATTCGCCGGCTTCCGTCATCTCTCGGCCATATTCAAGTACTCCCCATGACAACATTGTCACYGTAAACGCCATCGGAAACCCGAATTTTACATTGTCTCCTGCATCATAGTATCCTCCCACCAATTCGACCTACGTAAATTATTATGATCAATGAGTACGTAACAAGCTAGTAAAAAACGATTTTTCTAACGTGTGCCCTAAGAGTATTTATTAAAGAGTCTAAGTAACGAAAAAATTCAGAAGAATATAGCATGAAAAATGTAGGCAAGATTTTTCTGATTCTTTCCTTAATTAGGATCTTAATGTGTGCTCTTCGAACACACATTTGAAAAACCGTAAAAAAAAAAAAAATAGCATTTATACAAAAAAAAAAAAAAAAAAAAAATACTTACGTTGTTTTACATATTATATTGCATGCATGCAACACATACACCTATTTTGTTTTGTTCAAAATGATAAATAAGGGTAAATATAAAATATATACTAGGGGCGAAATATTAATGAAAGAACTTGCAGAAGCGGTCGTCCTTGCTCTAAGTTATGAAAACTTTGATATTCTTAGTTAAAATATTCGAGTTTTTTTACTTAGATTATTATTGATTTACTGGTTCTATCAATGTAACTATATATTCTGATTCCGCTATTAAATGTATACGTGTATTAATATAATCGCAAATCGAAGGACTCACCCCTTGTTCAAGGCCATCAAGAAGGCCAGAATGGTGTCTCCATGAAACTCTTTGGTTATAAGGCAAATGTCCCGAACGTTGTGCTTCGAAGTACAAGAGGCTCTTAGAGAGAGCATCCTTATAATTTTTCGAGGTAAAATTAGAGAACGACAAGGGTAAAATTGCGAAAATGTATATAATTTTGAGATTAATAATGCTACATTTTCTTATTAATCTCTCCATTTTCTTTTGTTATGTGATTATTCGTACGCTTTGGGTGGTATATAAAGGGATAAAAGGAGCTATTAAATAAATGAGTTTTTAAATAACATATAAATTACTTTTATAACTTTATTTATTTTTGTGCAATTTGAGTAGGAATAGTCCAAACAAGGATTGAGTTATTTCAAGCTTTAATTCTTTAATATAAACTCTATCTGTCGATCTTAATCATTTGTTTACCTTTACTTTTGACACAAAAGCCTTGTTCTTTTAAACCGAAACTGTTTGAACTGAACTGAAGAAAGTTGAACGGAACTGAAATGAACTGGAATTAAGTTCAAAAGAACAAGACCAAAGACTATAAAAAGTACAGAGAACCGTTTATGGTTATTGTTAATGTATTATAATGCAATTGGATGATCAAATTAATTAATACCCATACAAAATCTTCTCAATATTGAAAAATAAATGAATTAATAAACGAGGCACTCAAAAATGAAATAGGTAAACAATAACCGAGACAGGAAGTATATTACTTTTTAGTTTGATTGATGGAGATACTTTAACTAATATATTAGTGCTTTAATTTTTTTTAATATATTATTTCTAGTAGGTAAAAAATTATTCATGTGTTGAACTTTAGGGACAAAAAACAATATTTTTTTTGAGTGTTAAATTTAAGGAAATATAAAGTAGGAACTATACAAAATATAACCCAATTAAAATAGGCTACTACACCAATCCTATTAGTTTATCCATGTTTAGGCGTTTTCAGCATGCTATTTATAAAAGTTTGTACATTTTTTTTATGGATATTTAAATATTTAATTTGGACAAACACGTTATTGATGAGTGACGTACAAGGATCACAACATAATGAAATCATTACATTAAACAATTCCAAATAGAATCTATTTGGTTTAGACCATGAGATAAAAAAAAAAAAAAAAAAATTGAGATACATTTCTCACCAAATTCTCGTTATCAGATGAGCTAACTCTTTCGTTCCATTTATTGTATACGATTTTTACCTTTTGTTGGGAAAATTGTATATTTTTAAATTGATTTATTATACGGAGTACTAGAGAAAAAGTCATTGGAACATTGAGAATAGAAATATTTTTGATTTTCCGATACTAAATAAAATTATTCCCTTATGACAGAATGCAAATGAATAAAACAATTCCAACGAAAAAAATAGAGTATATTTTCCGATATATCATTATAAATTGGATTACTTTGTCCGATAAACATTCATAATTCTCTCATTTCCGAAACCTATTTGTTACCTATACCCAAAAATAATAGGTCTAAGTAGAAAAATCCTTGATGCTACAAAATTTAGCTAGAATTCCAACCAAGGGAGCAGTATTATACGTACAAGCTTCAGTTTGAGCATAATTACTCGTCCTATCAATAAAATGATCATATTCATCGGGTCCGCCAACGAGCGCCCCGATTAAAATATTCGGATTTGGTTTCGGATATCCGTACCAATTATCATACCCCTCTGTACACCCAATAAAACCTTTTTTGATTTGATATGATGGCAATGAAGCACCCCTATGATGGACCCTTTGTGGGTATTTGGGCCCGAATCCGACTAAATAGCTCAAGCCCATTGGATTTGAGCCCAAAATATAGTCCAATTGTGTTTTGATAAATAGGCCCATTTCTTGTGGGCTCACTTCTCCTTTTGGACATTTAAGAGTGAGCCCGGATGTTCTGAGGTGATCGGAATATATACTAAGAAGAAACGCGGCATTTGTAACGTATTGCATGTTGTTCCATCTACGGATGTAGAGTAAACCTCCAAGGGTGCGCTTCACGTTCCGGCCTATGTTTTTGTCCAGGCATCCACAAATATAGTATTCTGCTTTCGACCTGTATTGATCGAGTATTTGCTTGTAGTTTTTGTTGTCGTCCTCCGTCATTAACTGCAAAATTTCAATATAAAAAACACGATAACACAAAACTAAATAGAAGCACCAATTCTTGTTTTAAACCGCCTGAATTTAAAATGACTTTCACATTCGATTAAAACAAAGGTGAAAAAAAAAAGTTACAAAAGATCTTAATTATAACGGTTTTAAGCAACCAACTAAAGAAACACCAACCTATTTCATCCTTTCGGACGAGGGAGGATATGTTTAACTAGTTGGTCTCCCTTAAGCTGGCCATTTTGGTCTGAAACAATAAGACGGGATTTTGAGACCATTTTACAGCCAAATGTGACCACTTATTGAAAAAAAAAAAAAAAAGTTAACATAAGTTGTAACACTAGCTGACCATTGTGGTTACATTTGATCATAAAATCCCGTCTTTTTGAAAAGATGAAAATGGTACGTCTGAAACAAGAATTTGCGATTTTTACCATGGAAGCAATGACCTGAACAGCAGCATACTTGATATCCCAACTGAACTCATTAACAGCCCAAGTAACTCCTCCAAATGAGACAGCATTACTAATCACATAGTTTAAGTATTTCTCTTTGTTGGTGGCTTTGTAAAGCCATAAACCTGCCCAAAGTAGCTCATCCTTGTACCCACTTTGTGAAGGGTAGTACCCTTTCACATCTTCTATACTTTCGTCGTATTTCCCTCGATACTTGTCAGCGAACTCAAATACCTGCGTGTTTCAAAAATACAAATTCTTGTGTAAAACGGCTTGTATATACATTATGTTCAATAGACATTATTTTAGTTTTAAGAAAAGTATCATGTTCGAAAGATAAATCGGAAAATGCACGCGCTGCCCGTGAACTTTGAAGTTTTGCCCGAAATACCCAATTTTTTTATTCGAAAAATTTTAAGAGCCTATAACTCGTGTTTACGAGTTCAGAAACTGATAATTTTTTTTTTTTTCAAATCGATTATCTTTTCGAGAACTACGATTTGAAAAAAAAAATTATCATATTTGGATCCCGTTGCTAGGAGTTTTTGTATGTCAAAGTTTTTTGAATGAACAAACTTTGAGTGGCCATATGTCTTGGTCACGGATTCCAAACTCGACAAAATTTTTTTTCAAGTTGTAGTTCTCGGAAAGATGATCAATGTGAAAAAAAAAAATCGTCACTTTCTGAACTCGTATACATGAGTTGTGGCCTCTTAAAGTGTTTTGGATTAAAAAAATTGGTATTTCGGGCAAAACTTCAAAGTTCAAGGGAACCGCGTGCATTTTCCGAAGATAAATTGGTCGCTAATGACGAGATTAGAAAACAAGAGAGAGTAAATTATTAGATGCTTACTTGTTGAGCATGGTCTAAGAGAAGGTTAGAGTAATGTGCATTGGTTGTCCAAAACACTAAAGATGCAGCCGCCATAGCCGCGGCTGTCTCCCCGGCAACATCTGACCCTGGATTATTTTCGTCGACCTTATATGCTCGTCGAGAAGTTGTCATGTCCTCCGGCCGTTGCCAACAATAGTGATCAATGTGACCATCACCGACCTAAAATAAATCGTTCATTTAATTTAACTCATTTTAAGCTATGTCTGTATTAAGAGAGATCCATAACCGTTCATATAATTTAAGTTCGATAATTTACCAATTGAAATAATAAATTGGGTACCTGAACCCATAAGACATTAGGATGAGTATGAGCTTTGATGAAATAATCAGTTCCCCATTT
>VHZZ01000069.1:363436-383459 GCA_009801015.1 Silene noctiflora | reverse complement strand
GGGTGGTTTCGGGTCGGGTGACAACGGGTCGAGTCAGTGCGGGTCTAGCAAAACTCGGGTCGAGATCGGGTCGGGTCGGGTTAATTCGGGTTTTCAGGTCAAATTCGGGTCCCACAAGTCGGGTTAATTCGGGTCTCGGGTCAGCCTTTTCGGGTCAGGTCATTCGGGTCGGGTTGATTTTGCCAGGTCTAATTCTGACTTCCTAAAATCGTGCCTAAGCAAGATTAAAACGCAAAAGAGTCAAGAGAAATAGATTTCAACTAGAAAACTAGCCAAATTTGTCTAGATTCTTAGCGTTGGTAGTTATTGACTAAGACCAAAGAAAACAAACTTGGTAGAAAAAAAAAAAAAACAATGTAAGGTAGTCTTTTACAAATACCCCTAAAATATAAGGTAGTTTTTGACCAAAAACTATAAATCTATTTGTATTTATAATACGTTAACTATAAATCGCGTTGAAAGTTCCACGTTGTTATGCAAATGCATACATAATCCATACCATAATTTCAATAATTTTGCATACTCTCATTGTCTTATTTACGATAGTAGGAGATGATGATGATAGAATGTGAATGTACCTTTGTTGTCGTTACCGTTCGTTTGCATAATTTTTTTCCTTCTTGCTTGTGACGGACACTATCCGTTACAAATTGAAGACGGATAGTGCCTCTCTTACAATAAGGCAAGTGGGGGAGCAAGTAGAGCATCCCATGAATAGTGTCACTTGTATATTGTGAGAGAGACACTATCCGTTTTTAACTTGTGGTGATAGTGCCCGTTTATCGATGAGAATTTGTGAAAAAATCAAAATAAGCATCGGGATTGAGGTGGTTGACGAGTAATAATTAAACGCTCGTGGATTGATCCAAAAAAATTGGTTTCATAAATTATGATCTGCAATTTTTTAGTACATGATCAGTTTAGTACAACTACCAGGGTCAACGGAGTACATTGTTTTTGTTTCTTATCACAAAACATATCCCAACTTCTTAGGATTAAGATTCAAGGCTTAATGTGACCGCAAATTCGAGTATATTCGTTATAAGTTTGTTACTTCCTAAACACTTTTATTTTTATCTTATCTATTTATATGGGTAGTATTTGATCAGTTATCAATTTGTAACGGATATATCCATTACCAGGAAGATTTATTGTAATGCGAGACTTCCGAGTTAGATGTATGAGTCTAAGTTTAGGGATGTACTCAAAAACAGCTACTAGTTATGTAATGTACTATCATGGTATCAGATTTGTGACATAAAGTCACGGGTTCAAATTCTAGCAGCTTTCAATAACTCTCGAAATGGAATTTCAGCACATGGTTTTGGGGGGGTTTTGCACTAATCACTTTTCGAGCCCAACGGGCACTTAAGTGAGGAGGCGTAATAAGAAATAAATATAATTGTTGGACCTTAACCATCACCTTAAGGTTTTGGTTGAGATGGTTCATTTACCACTAATGTCTTTCCTCCAATTCTCCGATTCTTCTTACATTTCAGACAATAAACTATGCAACGATAAAGTTGAAAAATGAGAAGGAACTAAAAATTAAAGGTAGTATATATTACGTAGTAATTTTATATTAAAAAGCTCAGTTTGCAATTTTTTATTTTTTATTTTTAAAATTGTGGTAGTGGCATTTTTCACATTTATCTTAGTAAGAGCTAAATAATCAACAATTTAGATTGAAAAACATATAAAAAAATTGTTACCTTGTTGAGGGTAAACCATGTTTTACAGACTAGAATTATACTCTCTTTACCTTTATTCTACAGCGAAATTCGATGTAAGTCGTTAACGTTCCAGTTGATTGTATATACTTCGAGAAAAATTATGAGTTCAAATAACTAAACAATTAATCATAAAAAATTCAAAAATAGTTTACATTTAATCATACTCTGTATTTGATTAAAAAAAGGGCTTAACCTCCTTTGCTACATTATGCGCAACATAATTTCTTTCCAATTGCCAAAAATGAAAATAAATTACGAAAATATATATCATATAAAAACAGATGGAGTGTATTTAAAGACGGAATTAAAAATTGGAGAAACCGAGAAAAACAAAAGGAAAAAAAAGAGTCAACAAGTCCAGCTATTCTAATAACATAAACTAGAGATGATCACTTGTCCGATGCGAATAATCCGATACATAATGTGAAGGGAGCTTCCAAGTTTCAACGTAGTTTGTCAAACCCAAAGAATCCACGCCAGCTAACTGTTGCCAATCAATCTGCATCTACTCATTTCAATATCGACTCTGTTTCTCACACAGATTTCAAAATTATGTACCTGCAAATTTATGCTTGACAGCCTCGACCATCTACTGCGCCTAGCTAGCTCACCTGGCACCCATCACACCAAACTACCATCCACCCTATATTCAATCCGAACATTCAAAAAGTCTCCCCAACCTTTGACAACTTCACCTACCCTGAAACACCTCCTTCTAAGTGGAAAACACTGTCATTGCCACAAAAACTCGGCTCTTGCCCTATCTCACCCCCAAATCTCCTTCTAACAGCCTTTTCTTCAAAAATACGTGATGCTTTTAAATGGAGAAACAATGTGTGAAACCATTATGTAACTTGGCCAGTTGGCCATAACACCAATAGTTTATGCATTTGATTAAATTGGGCCAAGCAGGTTAAGAGCCGCCTACCATGATCCAGACCGAAAACTTGTAGAGGTTAAGATCGTACTAACGTTGGCAAATTTCCCCGAAAGCCAAACTGGCAGCACCCGATTGTCGAATTTAGAACCCTTCAGTAAGAGTAAAAATTCGCCCAGCAAATGCTTCTGGCAATCTGGACACAGCTTCTCTTATTTCCTACCCAAAAAAATAAAGAAAATGCCAAAGGGACTACTATTAAAATTAATCAGGAACTGAAGGGCCTGTGCTAATCAATCAGCTATTTCCACAAAACTGACAAAGCACGGCATTACTTCACACATCACCTACATATAAACACACAGAAGATGCACAACTTGGCTTTCTCTCCTATTTAAGGCATTGGTCAACAAAAGCGATCCTCGATGGTTCTTTATCAGGTTTACATTAGATAAATACAAACCAACTCCATATTAAGGTGTTGTTATCAGAATTTTGTAAACTTCTAAACTTTGAAGCTCAATTTGGTCATATACACTTTACAAACTCAAATTATGCAGAAAGATCATGGAAGTATGGAACATATATAAGAGAGTATCAGGAAACATAACAGAGAAAAAAAGGGCTGAGATGTCGACAAGCAGGATGTGTTGTGTGTCGGAAGAAGATCTTCTTTCAAGGAACAGTAATGTATCTTACATCTGTTTCGTATCTTGCGGCAAACTGAGAACAAAGAAATTAAACAGGGACAGAGGCGGGAAAGCAGACTAAGAAGATTTCTTACATCTGCTTGGTATCTTGCTGAGAAGTGGATGAGAAGAATCGCTTTATTCTGAAACATCTCTGTATATTTTACAACCTGTACATTTTAGTTAATAATAGATTTTAAAATATTATATCAAACATTTACCCCTGTAAAAAGTAAAACAAAGGGGGACGGAAAAGAAACCTCTGCAAGATGTGTATGTCCATAATCTTTTGCATGCGCAACAGTAGCTTTGTCATCTACGAAGGTGCACTGCATTGAGAGACAAAGGTTGAAAGTTGATAAATCATCCAAAAGTCAATGAAATTATCGAACAGCAAGCATTTAAGATCTTCTTTCAAGGAACAGTAATGTATCTTAGTTTTAGTCTATGGCTAGTTAGCTATTGCTCAAAGTCAACTTCATATTTTTAAGGTATTTTTGTTTGCATTAATGCAAGTAGCAAAAAAGACAACAAAATCGAGCTTATCTGGATGGTCGCTGCATGAGTCAATACCGTAAAGTCGTATTTAGTTTCTCAATTCGAACCCCCTATAATAAGAGACGGGTGCCTCTGCGCTTCCAGGAGTTTCTTTTTTTTTTTCTTTCGATTGCCGCTCATGTACTGCACACAACTTCTGACAAACGATTCCCAAGAACCTACTTGTGCAACTCCCAATCTCCCATGTAAACTAAGGCGAACGTGAAAACCACTAAGAATGTTGCCAAAGAGGATAATAGTTTGGAGCGAATGAATATATTTAGTTTTGTGTCATTATGAGAGTGTAAAAACTTTTGTATATTATAGTGGTTGAGATGAAAATCAGGATAATCGAGCGTGAACGCGGAATTAATTGGGAGCAAGTTCTGGAACGGAATAAATGTGGGAGGAAAATAGCGAGGAATTTAATTGTCTGACCACAAGAGAGAAAAATCAAGTACAATCAGATTTCAGAAAATAAAACTCTTGCAACGCACCAGAAAATAGATTAAAGGAAAGTGGGACAACCCCGCGCTGCCTTTCCCAAACCCTAGCCCCCTAGTACGGCTCGGCTCGGTGCCCACAAATGAAAATGGTGTCCTTTTGCTGGTCTGAGACTTTGCTGCCTATAAAATATCCCACTCCCAACAATTTTGACATTTACAGCATAAACCACCATCCTTTCAAACAAAAAGCAGTTTCTGTCCTCAGACCACAATGTTTAGCAGATCATTTATTCGTCTATATTTACTTGTTTTAATTTGAAAGGTTGCAAAGAAACTTATGCTCAAACGACTCAAAGACTCAAACAGGGCAAATTTATTTGAGGCAACTTTTTCATCTTGCTGATGAACAATGATGAACAAGGACAGTGACTGGAACAATAAGTTAAAGCAGAGTTAGCTGTAGTACTCTGACCAAGCAAAGTCAATAAAGAAGCTTATATTCAACATCAACTTACACGAATGATGACTTTAGGAGTTCCATGCACAGAAAACTGGAAATATTTGCCAACACCACCATACTATGGTTCCAACACGTAAAGTCCCGAAGACGGAATAAGACGGGTTACAAGAAATAATTACCTCCATTACAAGAATCTTTGCTCTTAGCACATCAACATTAGATGGATCAACAATAAATTCAGCTGTCGTATCTCCAGTGAATGCTATCTCAGGTGAACAGGAGGTATCTGTAATCTGGCAACACCCAAACAATTCTAATGAATGCAATACCATGTAAACAAGTATACAGAACAGATATTACTACAGAAGGCACAAATCTGGCAGGTAGCACGACAATATCAATCACAAGTACACGGGCGCAAGTAAACGAAATTCCAACTTGTTACACCATCACAGAGAAAACAAAAAATAAGGAGTATAATAAGAATGWGGTTGTAAACCWRGACATGAAAGTATATCCGAGCTTAACCACAATATGTGTAACTTAAAATAAAACAAATTAAGTTGCCTGAATCTCACGTCCATTCCAAAAGAAAGAGACAATGAAAGGGAATATATATCCATGTAAATGGGTCATTGCATGAGAAATATCAATTGTGACTATAAATATAAAAGCTAAGAAGGTAACAGACCTCAACACCAGAATTCTTTAATTCCTTGATTTCATTTCCAGGAAGCCCAATATACTTCTGCTTGAGTTTCTGCTTTAATGAATAAACAACATAACCCTGCAATATTTAATTCGGAGCATCCTTTAAGGAAGGTAGATAGTAGATATAGTTCAAGCAGGAAAAAATGAGATCTCAAAAGCAAAAACCATCGATAGGATGAAGGGACYACACGCCACGCATACCTGACTAGGGATGACATGATGTGTCCTAAATGCTTTCACTTTTACATCCTTTCTAATGCAGAACTCTTCTCCTGATAAAAGAGAATCAATCAAGCAAGTTATGTCAAATGCTGATATGATCATATAGGGACTAGGAGGATAATAGAGAAACAGCGCAAAGAAACATGGGTGATTTGACAAATGACCCAATATTTACCTATATCGAGACAAACTAATTTATGATTCAGCTCAGACTGGTCCATTGCTCTATGCACATCAAAAAGCCGTTCCACATTCTCTTTTATAGACTTAGGCACAATTATGGTTGGAGGCTTCATCGACAATAAGCCACGCATTGATACATACATAGGCAGCCCACCCTGTCATGAAGGTTAGCATTGGACATTAAATGTTATCAAAAAGGAGAAAAGCAAACAGCAAACAGCAAACAGACATAAATAAACATAGATCAAATAGGTAGCCCAATATCATTCTGTGAAAAAGATCATACAGTATCTGTTCACAGAATTTTAATTTCAAGGGCATAAAGATGAAATAAATAAACAGAGAATTACTTAAAAGTTAAAACCAAGCAACCTATGCAGGCATTATGACGCGGTAAAGAAAATGTTTCATTATATTGGTACGCATGGTATTAAATATCGGCTGCAACTCCGAATCACAACCGAGTTACTAAAGTTTTGAAAGTTACTACGACTATATTTTGACGCAGTATTACTGCAGTCATAGTGCAAGGACCAAAATCAGGCCATGACAACCGAATCATCAATCACATCATAGTTACCATAATGACCAAGCAATTCAAGAAAGCATCTACCTAACCGACATTTCAAAGCAATACAAGTTTCATTTGAAGGTAATGACATAAATTGAAACAGAATTCACAATACATGTAACAATTCCTGCAGGAGACTATCTCATGCTAAATTAGATATATGGTGTACTTCCTAAACTAGAAGCTAACTGAAAACGAAAAGATAAACGATAAAATAAAATACTCCCTCCGTCCCAACCATTTATTCACCTTTGATTAAAACATTCCTCACATTCTCACAATAAATATAAAAGGCGAACAAATGACTGAGACGGAAAGAGTAATAACTAAGCAATTATTGAGAGACCGTCTAACGGTAGAATTTGTGGTAAAAGTTCAGCTCAATCAATCTCAAAAGCAATCAATTCAAACATCATCAGAACTAAGCATTATAATAGCAAAAAAACATCATAAATTAAATTGAAGAAGGTAAATTAGACGGAAATAAGAAGAGAATTATACAATGTGATCCAAATGTCCATGAGAAATGAAGAGAAATTCTTGATTAACAGCGCGACGAGGACATTTTCCGATATCGAAAGCGAGGCTAAGACTGGGGAAAATTATGCAAGTTTCTTGTCCACCAATTGAAATTCCTTCGATTTTATAACCTTCAATCTCTAATCCTTCATTAATCTGCTTCTTCATCTCCTTCTCCCTTGTAATTTGGGGAAAACAATTGCAGAAATGAAAACCACAAATGTCAGTAACAATTTGAGCAGAATCAATAGCAAATTAGCAATAATAGTAATCATAGAGTATACAAAGAATAGTAATCAACATACATGAAGTTAGTTGAATTGAATTCGCAATTTGGCGCGCTAGGGTTAGGTTTCGATGAGAGCTGTAAATATGTAATGGTGGAAGGGTTATTAAGGTTGCGTACCGGTACGATTGACAAATAGGATGCTTCAAAATATGAGTTATATCGGATATGTTGGATCTTACCATGGACCATGGGGCATCTTTTGGGGCATAAGTTTTGCAAAACGTTTTGCTCGAGTTGTGACGGATATTATGAATCACAAGCACGTGTCCGTCTTCAATGAGAATTTGTGTAAGTTTTGAATATTAATAGTCAAATAGTTGATGTTAACAGTATAATATTATATCGTTAGTTATATAATTGTCATCTTTTTTCCCCAATAAGGAGCAAATTTTTGTTTTTAAAACTTAATTTTCTAAAAGTACATGTTTTTCAAAAATAGAAGTATTAAATTGTTGTTTCTATTTTTAAGGATAAAAAGATGATTTTTGAACTTTTAAAAAATAACTTTTAATTTTTTAGAAAATGATGTGTTTAACCAATTGTATTTTTTAAGCCAAAAAACACTTTCAAAAGTTATGTCAAACACACGCAAGGTTGGTTTTAGTTAATTTGAATTTTGAACATTAATCTTATACAGGAAAGATATTCTCATTACCTCATCTATTGCTCATAAATATGAATATATCATACTATATGATTATAGGAATCAATCCGTTTGCTTTATATGAGACACTTTGTATAGAAAATTAGTTAAATATTTTTTTTATTAATCGATATGAGAAGGACTTCAGGACTTCTTTTTAGACTCTCTGTCTCATAGTCTCATTCATTTATTTTGATTAAACCCAAACAAATAAATGATGATTAGAAGGAGGAGTACGTAACATTTAATTTACTCCGTACTCATTTTTTATTATTTGACGTCAATAAATACTCATATTCATCTTTATATTATCTTCAAAAATATTCTTGCGTTATTGAATGATAATGACAATATACTCGTATATAAATAGAACTAATAAAATAATTCAAATGCATTAGATCAACCAATATATTAATATTACTAACAATAACAAATGACTTAATTAACGAGTCATGTACATAATAAAAACAACATAAATTAAAGACAGCTTTCTTTTATCCTAGAAGATTACTTGAAGGTCACGCTAAGTCTTTCTCACCCAATTCATACCGGCAAACCGGACATGTAACAAAACTTTCACACCTCTTGAACCATTCAAGAATACAATCATCATGAAACACGTGATTGCATGGCATGCATGTTACCATTACGTCCTTTTTTTCACCAAAATTCACTAAACAAATAGGGCAACAACAATCTTCATCATCCTTAAAACCCTTTATATCTTCAACCTTAATCCTCTTCAACAACGCGATTTCCGAGTCACTTTCTGAGTAACTTTCCAAACTCATCCCTGACGACGACGACAATTGTTGCTCGTAAGATGACCCTTGGTACTCCAAAACTTGACTAATGTAGACAACTAGACTTGTTGGTCGTGGGTTACGTTCGACATAGGTTTTTAATTGATGGATAATTTCTTGGCTCAAGTCTTTGGCAAGGCGTAGGCAACTCTCTAGGCAAAACTCGATTTTCGATATGGTGAGGTTGTTATTAGGGTTAAAGACCATTGTTGTAGACTCATTGATCACTTGTGCGTTGCGGTACAATACGTAGTCATTGATGAAATCCGGGAACGGTACTATAATGCGATCGATGCTTTGGTGGATGAAATTGACAGAGAAATCAGGGAGTTCGGAGTCATATTCAACCTGGTTATCTTGGCAGTAGTCAGTAATTTCAATCTCTGTAAGAGGATTTGCCATTGTATTTTACTACTTACGAGTATTATTTAACTTTTTAACGGAGGTAATGTTATCACAAGGGGTAAATTTTTGTAGGAAGTAATATGATGAGAGGTTAATTGCATAAATTGTTGATTAAGCGTTGTTTATATATAGTTTTTTGTTTTCTTTGGACCGACCTTAGAAGCAATTTTATGTATACTAAATACTAATCGGAGTAGGAATTAGAAGTCAATTGATTTCCGTCCAAAAATTCCTGTTTTAGACTGGTGTATATCATTTTAAATTTAAAACGAGCCCCTTATAATAGATAAAGACAAAAGTAAAATGTTATATTTGCAAAAAAATTTCCAAATCTATGCAAATAAAATGATATTTTGCCCGTTTTAATCTGAAGACGGATATTTTACTATAAAAATAATAAATAAATAAATAAATAAATTACAAAATACGGAATAGTACTAGTTTACAAACATTCCATAAAATAACACTTTACAATTTCTGATTATTGTTTATTTCCATAATTCTATATACCCTTTTAAAGAAAATTATTTAATATTGAAAATAAACCAAGTCGGTCAAATAATAACCCCAATTATAAATACTCCCATAACCATATACTTTTCCTTCATACGGAGTAATTAATTCCAACAAATACCCTACGAAAAAAACCCTAAATAACCCCATTAAAACCGTTTTACAGAAGACTTATTTTTAGATAACAATGGTTCTAATTGCTTGCAACCACAACGATTATCTAGCCGGACTTCCGAACCCAGAAGAATACGATCGTATATATCTTAAAGTGATATATGAAGAAATTACCATTCTTAGGTCATTCACAAGCATGACACGCCTTATAGATCCCTTCTGCCCTAACTGCATAGTCGAAGTCATCGATAACTATACCTCCGTTGGCAGCTCGATCGAAGAAGCCGAATTATTAATCGACCGACTATGTGACAGGGTTTATGAAGTAGCTGAAGAATTTGAACAACAACGTAATAATATTGCGAGCGAGCGAGAATTGGGTAGAGTTGCCAATGTTAATGTCGACGTTCAAAGGTATCGTGAGATACGTTGTACTAATCCTCGAGAGCTAGAGGTGAATTTGTCAGTGGCACGGGATGCTGGATTGCTCGATGTGAACGAGTCTGGATTGCTCGACGAGGACGAGCACGTTTGATAGTAGTCATGTTTCGTCCTCTTTGTCGTTTTGAGTTGCCTCTTGAGTTTAAAGGTTCCAACTTGTTGATTTTTAGCTCTATTGTGTATGTACATGTTTTTGGTGAATTGTCTCAATGATAGTTCAGTTTTTAATATGAATAATGATTATTTTTTAGTTAATTTATTATAGGATCGTCTCATATATTAACCTGTTTTTAACCCATCCCCTTGTATTAATTTCTTTTTTAGGGAACCCTCGTATAAATTAATTGATCTTGTATATAATATAAATATTAAATTGGGTGATTTATCTCATAATATATTGTCTCATAATAATATTACGAGACTCTCTAGAGCTCAAGAGAAGCGGGGTTGAAAATAACAATACCTAAAACGGGAAAGTGGCATGGTGATCGACCCTCATAACTTTGTGTAATCAAGAAATTAACTCCGACAACTTTTAATTTGAGTAATTTGGCTCCATAACTTACATAATAAGTGAAATTAAACTCCTTTATCAAAATCTCACGAGAAAAATTAAAAATTTTATGTGATTTGGTATACCAATAGCAATTAAAAATTTTATGTGAATTTTTTTGAAATGTTGAAAAATGGAAAAATTTGAATATTTTTTTACTCTTTTATTATATTTTTTTTGGTCATTAGAATCTTTTATTCCAACTTTTGATTTTAACCCAACTACCTAACAAAATATTTTGCAATCGAAATTTTTTTACAAAAATTGTAAAAATAGTTTGAAAAATGTGTACTTTAAATAAAAATAATAAATTGTTTGATTTTCGTAAAGTATTTTTAATTTTTTATATAATTTATGCTATTTTTTTATTAATTTTTTGTAAACTTTTATTTTGTATTTTTCATAAAAATATAACCACCATTTTTACTTTTTTGATATGATAAATAAAATTTCTCGTGATATTTTGATAAAGAAGCTTAATTTCACTTATTATGTAAGCTATGAAGCTAAATTACTTCAATCGAAAATTGTTGGAGTTAATTTCACAATTGCACACAGTTATGGGGACAATTACCACTTCCCCATACATAAAATAAGTTGATTTGAATTAAATTAGATTTGATTAATTGCAATTTGAAACGATAGGGTTAGATATGCATGAATGAGCTATCATTTGAATGTTGACTTCAAGGATAATTTTCCCATATATGTGACACAAATAGGAACACAAACACGAATTCGACGCGACCCAGCCAGCTGGTAGAGTTATAAGTAGGTCTAGGTTCAAAATAATTCAAGAGTAAATTAGATTGTACTCCCTTTTGAAATCAAAATTTTTAAAATTACCTCCTTTTAAATTTTTTTGCTAAAATTACTCCCTTAAATTGCATTTTTTGCTAAAATTGCTCCCAAACTCCACATTAAGTAACTTATTTCGTCTCTTTTTGAACTTATTCCGTTTGTGCCTTAACCAATCTATAGTTTGAAAGGTATAACTACGTAGACAAATGTAGGGGGAGTTCAAAAATAGAGGAAATAAGTAAACTTAAATTGGAGTTTTGAAGCAATTTTAGGAAAAAATGCAATTTAAGGGACTAATTTTAGCAAAAAAATGCAACTTAAGGGAATAATTTTAAAAAATAATTTCAAAAGAGAGTAATTTAAAAAAAAAAATGGTTTTAAAACGGGGTAAAATCTAATTTACTCATAATTCATGTTGGAGAATATTACGGTATATTGTATTATACCGTAATCGGAATAATATCGTATTAGAATAAGTTATATTATATTGCGATATCATTTATATTATATTGCGATATGTTTTAGATATTTGAAGTACTATAAATATAGTACCATTGTATTCATTCCGAACAAGAACGAACTATCAATAATACAATTACATTTCCGATATTCGACCTTCTCTCTATTTCTAATAATTCAAATACACTTTTTAGGAAATTATCTTATGGAAACAAGTTCATAAGTCGGTCCCGTATTCCCCAAGTAATAACCTTAATATAAATAGTCTCCATAGGCCGGCCACAACCATACTATTCCCTCCAAAAATAAAACAACAAATTCAAAAATCCTTACTACCATAACAATGGTGGTAATTCCTTGTTCGATGTGGACGAGTACGTTGAGTACACGATAATGCCAAATTGTAATCCGGCTGCCAAGTGGGCGGTTGATGAGCTCGAGAGAGTCGACATGACGGTCTACGACGTTGCGAAAGAGGATAATTGTGTTGTGTGTTTTGGAGGGTTTAAGGAGGAGAAAGTGGTTAGGATGCCATGTAAGCACGAGTTTCATGAAGATTGTATTGTCCAGTGGTTTAGCAGTAGTCATGTTTGTCCTCTTTGTCGTTTTGAGTTGCCTCATGCGTCTTAAAAGTCGGGAACCTAGCTAGTAGCAAAGGGTAACACTCGCTACTCCAAATTTCAAAAAATGGTTAAAATTATCGATTTTTGCTACTCAAAATTCTTATATATGGACGTTAATATAAGTACAGTATAAAATAACATTAGAAAAATACGTTATCCAAGAATTTTATTTCTAGGTTCGCCCCTCTAATAAAGGCCATTCTATTGTTTGTGTATGTAATGTTTCTGGTGAATCTCAAATCTCAATGATAGTTCAATTTTTATTGAATGATTTATTTTTTTTGTTAATTTATCATACGGTCGTTTCATATATTAACCTATAAACATGTTAACCTATCCCCTCGTATTAATTAATCGGTCTTGTTTATAAGTAATATAAATAGAATGATCATCTTATAATATATTTGTGCTAGACTGTCTTGTAATAATAATATTATTATGAGACCACTCTAGCATTCGTAAAATACGAACATTAAAATAACAATGTGCCCAGACACTTTCCGATACGAGAGGTTGAGTAAATTCCATGTCAAGAATAGAAATGGGAGAGCGAATAATTCATAGAGAAGACAATAAATAAAATAAGTTGATTTGAATGAAATTAATTTGAGTAATTGAAATTTGAATCGGTACTTCTATATACATGCGTTAACTTTTCAACCAAGCGCAATGACCAATTACAATTTCTTTTTTTCCTTCTTTTTATTTTGGTAATATGGCTGGTAATTGTTGGAAAAAAGAAAAGGAAAAGAAATTGTTATTTTAATATTAATTCAATTAAAAAACTCTTTAATATTAATTCTCTCAATTCCTTATCATACAACCTCTCATATTAATTAAATGTATTCAATTATGAAGGATGATTTCAATTAAAATTATATTTGTTAAAATATTGTGATTTCTTCTTTAATTTTCTTTTTGTTAATGGTTCTTAACTTTGCATCTATTTTTTTGCGTCTAATTAAACCAATGTTTTATTTCTTCAATTACCCATTAAGTATTTACAAGTTTTTTGCATATTTTCTCAGAAATTATCACCATGTACATAATAATCGATTATTATTTCGTCTCTCAAAATTTGATTTACCATTTTTAACCTTGAAGTATTGAGACCATTAGTTTTATCAATTTGTGGAAGTATCATCTAGAGTTTAAAAATGTTAAATTACTCCCCCTTATTGTTCTAACACAAATACTCGTGTAAGACGGTTTTACACAAATTTATCGTAAACCGGGATCTTTGTAACCATTGTCAAGAGCCAAGGTAAGTAGACCTTAAATAGGAAATAAAAAGTCAAATTAACATGACACAAGAGGAACTCCCTAGAAAAACGGCCTCCCATACCACCATCGTACCGGTGATGATTGCTATCTACCTTCTCCCTCTACACTTTCACAATCGGTTAAATTTATATTATATCGTGTGGGATCGAATGACAAGTAATGAGGCAAAATACATAATATTTTAACCGATTATGAGAGGAGAAGGTTGAAAACAGAAGGCCGATAGTGAGGCCCTGGGCTTATTTGGGTAATCGAAATAAAAGGTCATGTCCATGGCGATTGACGAGCCTACTTTTTCTTACCCTTCCTCTGTTTTGATGGAACTTGTATCCAAGGAGCTTCATCTAACTCCATCGTCTGAGCGTCTTCCTCATGATCGGTTAATGACACTGACAAATTAGTCGTCGTGGTTGAAACTACATCTTCCTCCTCCTCCTCCTCCTCCTCATTAGCATCGCTAATATAGACAGCCTGAAAGAAGTTGTGATACTTTGGATTAAAGTTTCAATCTAGGAACTCAAAAAATGCAAATTCTGAAAGAATTGTCCATAGCAAATACACCAAAATACTTGTGTAAGACGGTCTGATACAAGTTATATTGTAGAACGGGTCATTTTTCATAGCTACTTTTACTCAATAATGTGGTTATTATTCCTGGTTCTGTTTTACACTATGTTTACATAAAACTGCTCTACACAAGACTTGCTCAATACGAAGTATAATGGATACATCAATAACGTTGCTGGCTAAGCAATACCTTTGCGAAGTTTTTGCTTAATTGGGGTTTAAACCCAAACTATTTATCAAAATGGTGTTACTTTAAAACTATTTACCAAAAATGGGTCCACGTCATCATTTTTTTTTTTCTTTTTAAGTTGTCGCTGTGCCGGACAGCGATTACCCTCGAGTTCCCCTGCTCTCAAGCTAAGGCAACACGCCAATACCTACGCACAACCAACAACAACCAGCTACCAAATCCCCATCACCTACGATGATACCATGCGTAAGTCATTCATGACGACAAATCACTATTCACGTCATGACCAAGTACACCGTACGATCATAATACACCCATAGAAAACAGAGCAAGCATATACGACGTGGCCGCGACGGTAATGAAACAGCCCAAAAACGGTATCAATCGTAATCATTTTAATTATTTCTACAAGTATCGGAATCTATCTCGTTTCATATGATACACACGGCCATTACGAAAATTTGCCGTAACGGAGGAAAACAGAGCATATACGATGCTCCCGGCTGTACATTTACACATTAATTTGACTGTATATGACTATATTTTCAATGATTAATGGGGAAGGAATGTTTTTGTTGAGAAAAATGTTGTATTGAAGTTTTGTGTGCATTGTAGCCAAGTGTATAGGAAAATATATGCAAAATGAGAGATTGTCAAAATAATGTTACGAGTTTTGCGTGCATTGTACCTAAGTGTTTTTGCAGAGAATTACAAGTAGAGTATTGCGTCATTTTGTATAAGGTAATGTTGGAGGAACAACATAAAACACCCAATTTTTGAGTTTGTAGAGCACATGAATTGACGGCTAAAGTAAGCAGAGGAAGAGCAGAGCAACAAGAGAGAAGGCAGTACGGTAGTCGCTGTCTGGCACAGCGATAACTTCCCTGTCTATTAAAAAAAAAAAAAAAAACACCAAAATATGACGTGGACCCATTTTTGGTAAATAGTTTCAAAGTAACACCGTTTTGATAAATAGTTTGGCTTTAAACTCCATTTAAGCAAAAACTTCTACCTTTGCGGCAGGAGGAGGGACTACGGCTTCCCTAAGCTTTTGAATGCTTTGATAATTGTTTACCAAGCATTCTTCATACATATTCATCAGTATATGTGCTACCTACATACAATGATTCACAGAATCAGCAAAAATAAACCAAAGTTCCCTACATCAAATCCCGTTTATTAGTAGCGCAACAAACGATAAAAATATGTATCGATTTAGTGAAGGAGGCCGGGATAGAGAGCGCAAAATTTATAAGAAAAGAATTGAATCTAGTAATGAAACAAATAATACCTCCGCAATGCTATCAACTTCGAGTATCAAAGAGAATGAATCCGTCCATTGTGCAAGCAAATCTTCCAAATCGTCCAAATCTTAGGTGAAACAAGAAAAAGAGGTCTGCCATTAGAGTTAACAAAAAAAATCATAACTAGTGTGGGCGAAGCTACACGGTTGCAATTCTTGCAAACCCGAAAAAACCATCAACAAATGGCCTAAAACATTTTTCTCACCGCGCATTTTTCAAAGATGGCCTAAATCAAGATGCCCTTTCTTTTTCTCACAGCGCATTTTTCAAAGATTTTCGTCACAAGTGAAACATGAATTGAATTGAAGAAGAGTATGTCGAAAAAGAAAGGGCACCTTTACTATTAGAAGCGGAGAAAAACGGATAATTGAATCCCGAAAACGAGATACTTTGTCACGGGAATGAGGTCCTCCCCATCCACAAGCAACGGCATGTTGAAGCTCCGACCAACTTGATAAAACAAGTGTTATTCCTTCTTCCATATGTTGAACTCCCACTTCTGTTAGCATCATTTTCTTAAGCCTCTCGCTCAACTTCTCTATCGATCAGTGATGGCGCGAAATCCAAGATATGATTATTACACGATTCTTACAGGCAAACAAATGATTCGTACGGCAGTACGTACGGCGGTATCTGGTGTATAAGTTAGGGTTTCTCGAAAGTACTAATTAAACATTTAAACCCTAATGTTATTGTGATTAAACCGATAAGTTATAATTTTTTATAAATGTAATAATTACGCCTCATAGCTTTGTAAAAGGTGACCGTCCACAAGGATGGAGTCTAGCGGTTAAACTTGGGTGAAATTTTCCAAAAAGCTAAATCTTGTGGAGCATTCTTAGCCTGAGTAACGTCACAAAAAAAAAACAAAAAAAAAAAAATTCTTTTTTGTAAAAGGTAATACTCAATTCAATTTTTTTTTTAAGCTAAATCATATCATTAAATTATTTTATATATAGGTAAATAATTATTGATATTCTAAAAGTATTTAAATGATTTGTTAACCTAATTTTTAGAATATATATTTAATTTTTTTTATTGATTAAGTCCTATGTAAGACGATTTTACATTAATTGTAAAACAGATCTAAAGAGAACCTTTTTAATGAGTAAAAGTGGTTACGAAAAGATAACGTTGTACGATAAAATTGTGTGCAAATGCCTAATACAAGTATTGTTGTTTTCTACTAATTTTAACCTTTTTAATGAGTAATTCATATACACATAATGACATACAACATACACAGAGATTATTTTTACAAACTTTCAATTTATGGAACACACTCAAATAATTTTTTTCTTAAAATGTATAAGAAATTGCATAATTAAAATTTTCAAATTTATAATAAGTTTTATTGTACGGTTATAAATTCAATACGTGAATGAAATTGAATTTTGTTTGGGTAATTTTAATTGAAAAAAAATTAGGTTGATTTTCACCTTTTATCAAAGTTATTGGGGTGTAAATACTTCATTTGAAACTCTATGGTCTTAATCTCACAATCGGTTAAAGTTAAGGGGGCTAGCTTAGTTGTCACTTTCACGATTGCCAAATTAATCCTTTTAAGTTTGATGTATAGTGAGTGATTAAACCCCCTTAAATTTACTCAAAAGTGAAATTTAACCCCTTCTTTTATTGTAACCGAAATCTCACTGTAAAAATTGTTCAAAATTCATTTGTACAATTTGTTCACCACAAAAAATTCAAAATACAGCCTTTTTTAATTTGGGAAAAATTCAAATTACAGACTTTTATTTACACCAACTTCAAATTTATTACCTTTTAAAAATAAAATTTAAAATTACTTCTTTATAATGGACTTCTTATCCAATTGAATAATGAGATGGCGCCACCGGGTGATACTTAAATTGTGCGCCACCCGGGGCATAATAGTAAATTTCTTGTACATTTTCATTTTTCTCCCTTAAATTTTGAATTTCAAACTGATTCGAAAAAAACGGGTAGTTTAGGAAACAAAGTTGTATAATTAATTAGTTATAATTCTATTATTATTACCATGCATAGAAGTTCAGTGCTTCTAAAACGCCACATTTGCTGCAAATTTGAAGATGTTCATCAAATCAAACAAGACCCTATGATCTTTTCATTTGTATTATAAATATAATCCAGTTTATTTTATGTGCGCATTCTTCAGTTGGGTGAGGTTGTGGGCATGTGGGTAAGCAGACACGTCAAGTGTCAGACAATTGATTCGACCMGATCAATTATTTTAGTGTTTTTTTGATCGGTGGATCGTATTAAATTTTTGGTTTTGAGGGTTTGTAGATGAAGAATTCAATAGATGAAAAACCAAGGTCGAAGAAAGATATAATCCAAAAATGCAGACGAAGATAAATTGTTTTGGAATAAAATATTATTTAGAAAATTCATTTAGTTAAAAATTTGATTTTAATTGAATAGATACCGTATAAAATTACATGATTATCCTTAAATATTTGGCGCAAAAACGAAAATTAATATTCTATTTTTTATTTTTCTTTTTTTATAAATTAGGGTGGCGCCCTATCACCATCCTATCCAATTTTGCTACAAATTCCAAACTGGGGTCGGAATTAGAATGAATTGGCCAAAATACCCTTAGTTATAATTCACGGGGTAAGTTTTTCTAATTTGTCATCAATTTTAATTTTGTATAAGGCCTATTTTGTCATGGAAAAGGATTATAATAAACTTTGTTTTGGTTTATTTTAGCTTTAGTTTTTTATTAAGCCCTAATTTAAGTGAATTTTTGGTTTTTAATTTCATTGTGTAAATTTGGGGATTTTGATTGCTGAATTAATTCCCTTAAAACCTTATTTCTTCGTTGTTCATCTTACTTTCGTACCAAAATTTTAGAGCAAAATTGTTACCACATTCAACAAATACTTATATAACCCTGTTTGGTTTTTTGCTTATTTCCAAATTCCAAATACCCATATTTATTAGCAAATAATTTTTGGAAACAACGTTACTCTATCCATAGTATATAAGTCGGTCATCTGAACTAATCATATCTCCTATAAATACTCATCAGAAAACCATATGCTATATTCCGGTATTCCCTCATAATTAATTCACAATTTCACATACATACCCTCACAAAAAAAAAAAAAAAAAAATTAAAAAAAAAAATGGTGTCAATTGCATGCTACCACAACGATTATCTAGCCGGACTTTCAGAATCGCAGGATCGAATAGAAATTAGATTTATATATGAAGATATTCCACGCATAATGTACCAAGATACATGTACTATTCTTAGGTCATCTACAAGCTTGTCAAACCCTATTAATCCCTACTGCCCTAAATGCATGGCCGATACCGAAAACGACTACACCTCCGTTGGCTGGTCAGTTGAAGAAGCCAACCGGTTTTTGGAAGACCTACGTGGCATTGTTAGGGAAGAAGAGAAAATAATCGAAGAAATTAATATTCTTAGTAGCAAGCATGGAGCAGAAAATGAATGGGGTACTATGTGCTGTGTTTACGTCCCTGTCCAAAGGTATAATGACATTATTTGTACTGACCTTGAAGAACTAGAGGATTACTTGTGTGAGGCATGGGAAGCTGGACTACTTGACAACATGGATGAGTATTTCGAGTACACGCCGAGGCCTAACCCTGCTGCCAAGTCGGCTGTTGATGAACTCGAGAGGGTGGATAGCAAGGCCGCGAAGGAGGACAGTTGTGTTGTGTGTTTAGAAGGGCTTTTGAGCAAGGAAGAGAAGGTGGTGAGGATGCCTTGTAAACATGAGTTTCATCAGGATTGTATTGTTGAGTGGCTAAGTAGTAGTCATGTTTGTCCTCTTTGTCGTTTTGAATTACCTATTCAAGTTTCTAATTAGTTGATTTTTAGCTCAATTGTATAGGTACATCTTTCTAATGAATATGTTTTCTAATTAGTGTGTATCGTGAGATTGTCTCATATATCAATCGGTTGTCTCATATATCAATCCACAAATATATTAATTTGTTTGTTAAACTCGTTAATTCACTACAACAAATCTCTTACTTTCTTGACGCTTTAGGGTCGACGCTTTACAAAGCGTCAATCTTATTTTTTCACTCTTGACACCTTATTACGTC
>VHZZ01000069.1:210861-240258 GCA_009801015.1 Silene noctiflora | reverse complement strand
ACGTGGACTTTGTTAATCAAAGGCCATTGTAAAGGTCTTCAAATGGTTCAGGCATTATCCTGTTTGGCAAAGATGAAGGAGAAAAAATTCAGACCGGATCCTGAAACATTGTTAGTTTTGCTAAATGGTTTTCTCTCTGAAAATAAGGTGCTTGATGCTTATAAATTTTTTACTGAGTTCATCATGACTGAAAGGCGAGCACAACCTACGCATGATACGTGTAACCTTATGATTGAGAAGCTAATGGAAGCTGGAAAACTCGAAGAAGCATTCCAGGTTCTTAGTGTGATGAAGAAGAGTAATATCAGGGTTTTGCCTGGGCCAATTACCCAACACATTGCTAAGTGTGGATTAGTTGATGATGCCAAGAGATTACTTATGGTACTGTCTCCAAATGACACTTCTTATATTCCAGGTTATAAGAATATCATTGAAGCTTTCTTTGAACAAGGTAGATATTCAGAGGTCAACGATTTGATTAATGCATTCCCTCTCTGTGTCCGTGAACATGAGGCAATTCGCGAGATGTATGCCTCATGCCAAGCTACCCTATCGAAAGAGGTTGCAAAGAGGTGATAGTCATGATGAAGACTGTAGTTGTTAAACGAAAGACTTGCGACCCTGTCAATATATCAAACTTTTCATTTGGGGTGGGTATAAACCTTTGTTAATCATCACTTGAACAAAGGGTGCATCCTCTGTTATGTTTGTATGTCTTGAAGTTGTAATCTGGTTTGCCTACGACATTCGGTTGAGTTCAAATTCGTGTAGATTGGATATACAGAAGTTCTGTCTGCTGACGTTGATTGATAGTTAATTTTGGGACGTAGCTACTCTAAACTGTTGTGCTGTCAATGCTTGAACATCTTAAGAAAGGCTTGGGATCTAAAGGACAGGTATCTTCTGAGTTTTTATGCTAGACACAAATAAAAAATGTAAATGTCTGTTCTTGTTTAACTTTTGCTTTGATAATTTGATACAACATTTTCTTTCTTCTTCATTGCCTTTACGTTATAATTTCTGATTTTCAAATTCATCCTTTCTGTAGTTTTAGTGAGTGAATGGAAAAAGTATTGTGCTAATACTCATAAGTCCACTATTGGTCATTTTGGTGTTAAATCTAGCCCGCAACTCCACATAACAGCCTAGCTATAATGTCTTGAAGATTACAGCGATCGTAGGTGAGGCGATATTGTCCGGATTTATGGCACGTTGACCTAGGCAGTTGGGCCTGTAAACAATTACAAGATCAAGTATCAAATAAAGTTTTAATAACATGTGTGATTGTTACATGCTTTGGTATTTGGTGCAGATAGTCTATGTTGAAGAAATCAATACGGGAGTAAGAGGCTTGACTGAGATCCCGAATGAGCTATCAGCTAATACAAAGTTTGCTCTAAATGCTTTAGGAATAATAACTAAGCTATACAGCCATCGCTCCTGTCCTGTCCTGTTTCTTACAATGGGTAAATACCGAAATTAGTAACTTCTATAGTTGTATCTTTTTTATTTTTGCAGGTCGAGCATATTAAGGTTCATGTGTGGCAAAAATGTTGTTGTGGCCACCATGACTTCCAGTGGGAAATNATCGGTCGAATGGAGCAAAAGGTACCAGGAGATGGTTGAAACAGATGTCGCAAAAAATTTTGCAAATGAGGTGTCGGGGGTGATTTTGTTGTATGATTGGGGTGAGGAGGTCGAGTGTGAGTTGAATAAGAAGCTTAAGTTTCCTTTGACTGAGATTTTTGTGTTAAGGATTATTGTTGGATTATGGGAACAACCATTGAAAGCACTTACGTTCTTCGAATGGATTGGAAATTGCGGAGGATATGAACATAGCAGTGTAACTTATAATGCAATGACCGAAGTTTTAGCTCGTCCTGAAATGGTAGGTGAGTTTTGGGATTTTGTGAAGCAAATGAGACATAAGGGGCATCATATTGATATTTATACATACTTGAGGATTTGTAGGTCTCTACCACGCAAGGATGCAGTTGAAGTGTTCGAGTTAACGATGGATGGGCCTTACAAGCCTTCGCTGTCACAGGTAAAGTCTTTATTGAGTAGGATCTCAAACAAAGAGGATCCTAATCCGGATTTGGTGTATCGGGTTGTTAACAAGTTTGTTGGTGCTGGAAATGCCCCCACTAAATTCCTCTATGATGTTGCACATAGAGCTTTGTGCAAGTTAGGGAAATTTGATGAAGCAAAAAAGATTGTGGAGGACATGAGGAAATCGGGGTATAAGCCCGACAACTTTACTTACCACCAAAAAATTATTGACCTTTGTAGAAGCAAGAGGTTTGATGAAGCGTGTAAGGTGCTTGAGCAAATGGAGGTCGAGGGTTGTGTTCCTAATGTAAATACGTGGACTTTGTTAATCAAAGGCCATTGTAAAGGTCTTCAAATGGTTCAGGCATTATCCTGTTTGGCAAAGATGAAGGAGAAAAAATTCAGACCGGATCCTGAAACATTGTTAGTTTTGCTAAATGGTTTTCTCTCTGAAAATAAGGTGCTTGATGCTTATAAATTTTTTACTGAGTTCATCATGACTGAAAGGCGAGCACAACCTACGCATGATACGTGTAACCTTATGATTGAGAAGCTAATGGAAGCTGGAAAACTCGAAGAAGCATTCCAGGTTCTTAGTGTGATGAAGAAGAGTAATATCAGGGTTTTGCCTGGGCCAATTACCCAACACATTGCTAAGTGTGGATTAGTTGATGATGCCAAGAGATTACTTATGGTACTGTCTCCAAATGACACTTCTTATATTCCAGGTTATAAGAATATCATTGAAGCTTTCTTTGAACAAGGTAGATATTCAGAGGTCAACGATTTGATTAATGCATTCCCTCTCTGTGTCCGTGAACATGAGGCAATTCGCGAGATGTATGCCTCATGCCAAGCTACCCTATCGAAAGAGGTTGCAAAGAGGTGATAGTCATGATGAAGACTGTAGTTGTTAAACGAAAGACTTGCGACCCTGTCAATATATCAAACTTTTCATTTGGGGTGGGTATAAACCTTTGTTAATCATCACTTGAACAAAGGGTGCATCCTCTGTTATGTTTGTATGTCTTGAAGTTGTAATCTGGTTTGTCTACGACATTCGGTTGAGTTCAAATTCGTGTAGATTGGATATACAGAAGTTCTGTCTGCTGACGTTGATTGATAGTTAATTTTGGGACGTAGCTACTCTAAACTGTTGTGCTGTCAATGCTTGAACATCTTAAGAAAGACTTGGGATCTAAAGGACAGGTAATTTCTGAGTTTTTTGCTAGACATTGTTAAAACATGTAAATGTCTATTCTTGTTTAACTTTTGCTTTGATAATTCCGACAACGTGTTCTTTCTACTTCATTGCCGTTACATTATGATTTTTGATTTTCAAATTCATCCTTTCTGTAGTTTTAGTGAGTGAATGGAAAAAGTATTGTGCTAATACTCATAAGTCCACTATTGGTCATTTTGGTGTTAAATCTAGCCCGCAACTCCACATAACAGCCTAGCTATAATGTCTTGAAGATTACAGCGATCGTAGGTGAGGCGATATTGTCCGGATTTATGGCACGTTGACCTAGGCAGTTGGGCCTGTAAACAATTACAAGATCAAGTATCAAATAAAGTTTTAATAACATGTGTGATTGTTACATGCTTTGGTATTTGGTGCAGATAGTCTATGTTGAAGAAATCAATACGGGAGTAAGAGGCTTGACTGAGATCCCGAATGAGCTATCAGCTAATACAAAGTTTGCTCTAAATGCTTTAGGAATAATAACTAAGCTATACAGCCATCGCTCCTGTCCTGTCCTGTTTCTTACAATGGGTAAATACCGAAATTAGTAACTTCTATAGTTGTATCTTTTTTATTTTTGCAGGTCGAGCATATTAAGGTTCATGTGTGGCAAAAATGTTGTTGTGGCCACCATGACTTCCAGTGGGAAATTGCTTTGCTATGATGTCCCCGTCTTAGTCTGCACAGAGGAACTGGCTTCATGTTAATGCTAGATTGGTATTACAAAAACTTTAATAAGATTCTAGTCTACTGTTACTGGTGTGTAGGCTTGTGAATGCCTGAATGTTATACTGATTGCCGTCTTACACCGGTTGCAGTTGATCACCATATCCAGATATGCTTCACTTGTCAATCTTGCCATGTTATGCTTCACTTGTCAATCTTGCCATGTTATTGCTGGATATTAGATAGTGACTCTTATTTTCTGATAGTGACTCTTATTTTCTTATTCTTTGTCTAAATTCAGTCAATTTTATTTCCGTTTCTTCATTCTAATGTGTTGATTTTCTGTTTTGGGTTCTTTATTCACTGTGCTCTTAAGTTTTTTCCCGTATGTTTCTAAAGTTAGATTTCCCATTCATCAAATAGTTTTGTTGTTATCGTTGATGGTTTACAAGGGAGGCTTTTGGTTGTCATAATGCCCTTGTTTTCAGGACACTTCAGCGGTTACTTTCTCACGGGGTAATTGTCGTTGGCTGCTGCAGTATTGTCAAGGAGCCTCAGCTTTTGTAAGTTGTGTTATGTGGTGGTATCCATGATGATTCTTGGTCTAGAACCGAACCCCTTTCTCAGTGAATTATAAGCATTGTGTGACGTATTCTATGAAAGGTCTCCGTTAACTTTTCCTCAGCGGATTATATTTTGATGAAAGGTCTACCTTAACCCGGAACTTATTGTCCACTATAGTCTATACCTCCTTAACCACTACGCTTATACAACTTCGGTTGGGCACGAAACCTTTCTCCCTGATATCTTCGTGCCTCGCAACTTTTTCACACTTTTTTTCCAACGGTATCGCTCACTATAAATGATACAAGCTCGACCCTCTCATAGCGCTGTTAACTGTTAACCATTACCCGCCTACCTCATTTGACACTTAGCAGTCTGTGCTGTGCAGATTAGCCAGGCAGCTGTTTCTCAGTGTTGGCTTTACGGAAACAGTACAGTGCCCTCTCTTGGAGGTCCTGGAATTGACCGAATGCGTAAACCTACTCGACTGGCACTTGGTCGTTACCAGATTCCACACCTCAATGTCTAGTCACTTGTGTCAAGACTAGCATGCCCCTTTGCTGATCACCCCGAGAATTGTTTGTGGCCTCATACATTCCAACTGTTAAATAACTAAATCGAAACATCAATTCAATTGCTTAAGCGTAATGCGAAATAGAGGAAGTATCAATTATCGAACAATTTGTATATATTGCACTTTTTACAATGTTTTTACAGCATTACTACAGAATTTGAGCATCAGCCTCATGCATAGCTCTTTCTAGGCAACTGTAATGAGATTTTCCGTGGACTCGAAATTGTGTTTAGTACAAATGATTACAGCCAAAAATACCCTAACAACAAAATTTAGTACTCCGTACCAATTAGCATTATTCTCTTTTATGTTTATGCGACGCTAATTAAACTGCAAAAGTTTGAGGAACACATCATTCTTCTTCTGTAAGAACACTGCCAAATCCAATACGGTGTCGTCTTCTATCAAAAACGGCTCGAAAGGACTCTTGCTCAGCTTGCAACCTCTCTTTAAAAGCACTATGCTTCTTCGTTTCCTTGGATTTTCCAGGCATTGTATCCTCCTCAGGTAATGGGTTGGATTTCTGCAAGTTTAGCCAGAAAAAAAAAAAAAAAAGGAATAGCATGAAAGGCTTGTGCTGACATATGAAAGTTTACCTTTACCTAGCAGATGAGTTATTATTCGGGTCGGGTCATCACAAGTTTGAGTCATTTTGGGTCCGTTGTAATCAGCTCACTTCGTATGGGTCTTATGGGTAATTTTCGACCTATAATGTTTTGTTTCAAATTACTTATTTCGGGTCATTTCAGATCAGGTTATTGTTGGATCCCTCAGGTTAGATAATTTTTACTAGATCTAAGCACACCCAAATAAATCCAAGATTGAAGGTACAAGACAAAAGTAGCAGGAAAATGTACCATGTTGTACCCTGCCCCAGGGCCTATGACTAAAGATGCCATTTTTGCCTTCTTGACGGCCCCAATTGAAAAACCTGAACGGCCAGCCTGAATGACCACAACATTTGGTCATAACGAATCAACTGTGTTTAATAAAATGCAAGCAGATAGTATTTACACATTGTAAGAAATAAAATGCTGCTGAATGTGTATATAAAAATTCTTAAGATACTCGGTGATCTTTTTCTGTATGGGGAGGGAGGTCGTACTTAATAAGCATCTAACAGCACACCACTTTTTATTTTGTGAGGGTGATAGCAGAGTTGAGACATCCTAGATTAAACATCCTTCACAGTCAAACTGTCACACAGGCACTCTCAGAAGGAACCACATTCATGCATGGTATGAAAAAATCGGTTTGAGACTTGATCTTGAAAACAAAAATGAATGTGCTGGCTAATCAGAAAATATATCTTACCTGATCACCCCAGTGTACAGATTTACCTTCTTTTCCATATGTTCCAAGCAACCCCGATAGAACATTTGTCTTTCCCTTAAACAGCTCACTTTTCTCGTCATCGTCATCATCCAAATTGTCTGACCACTTACTCTGTCCTAAATCTTTTACTTTTTCTGTCCGATTGCATGTCTCCGCATCTAAATTCCTTTTATCCTTGGGTGAAGCTGTATAGCCAGAAATAAAAAGAGATCAACCACATGGCCTCTATAACTCGAATTAACAGTCGAAAAATAAAATGGATACATCCAAATCGATAACTATCTTTATTCCAATTACAAGTTAGTTTCGAAATGGACTTTTAGACTGTATATGAAAATCAAAAGACAATGAAAAACAGAAGAAAGTATAAGGATTCCCCTTAGCCTTTCAAGAAAGCTGCCATTTTTTCTTTTTTACAAATATCGCTTTTGTCAAGCAGGCAGAAAGGGTAGAAAAGGCTTTAAGCATATGTTCAAAAAAAAACCACAAGGTCATTTTGTATAGATCCTGCCGTGAAATGTATACTCCCTCCATCTCAAACATTTGTTTACCTTTTTTATTCTTTTAAGTGGTATTTTAATTAAAGGTAAACCAACGAATGAAACAAAGGGAGTATATCAAGCACTATATAAATCATGTCACATATTAAATGTGGCATATTCATATATACTGGTTTGACGCTATTCCTTGGTTTATTATGAAAGGAAACTGAAATCATGTCGGTAACAAACCGAATAGCATGAGATTAATCGTTCTCAATCATACCATCAGGGCTTGAGTTTTCAGCCAAAGATATTATTTCCGCTTGTTTCTCACTAGACAAACTTGTATCATTATCCTCATCTTCTGTGTCCATATCAACCTGGAGTACAACACAACAACCACATGAGACCGAGACCAAACATTTTAAAAAAGAAATACCTTTCTAAATCCTGTAGAAAGAAAACCACGGTGGTGAACAAGATAAAAAAAGGCAAGCCATACATAATTGAAACAAGTGCAGTAAAGTATTTACCTCTTCTATATTCCCCTCCTTTAAATCATCTCCATGGAGTAAGGACTGTCAGAGAAACATTATTATCATCTTACACCCTTTAAGCTACTATAGCCAACAGAGACAAAAACTAACCTTTAAGCTACTATAGCCAACAGAGATAAAAACTAACCTTAACATCTAACTGTAAGTATAGTGATGGAGCTTCTTCCCATAGTGCAGCCATCTTTTCTACTTCGTCTTGAGAGAAACCATGAACATTTCTAGCGGTGCAACCCTACAAGTTCCAAACAGGAAAATCAACTTTTTCTAGCATACAATAGATAACTTGACCCTTGAAGATATTTCATCACTTAATACTAATAGGGAAAAAGAACATTAGGCAGGATATCTTTCCTTTGGAAAGAAAAAGAGAGTTTTGCTGTTATTATTGATCGATAGGATTCTCAAACAACTCTAAGCTAAACATGCAGCAAACGGAAGCCATAAATCCACACTGTAACCAGAAATCCAGAATGCACCTAAACATCTATAAAGAACATGCTAAGGGATAACACCTAAAAGGGATAAATAAAATGAACTACTTACTGCTGGGTCCTTGTATGGAGCTTCAAGCACATAAACTTCATAGCCCGACCTCTGCAACAAACAGTAAAATAATCATGAATGAAAGCCAAAAATCAATTTTCTGAAATAGAAAATAAAATTAGATGGTATTTCCGTAATAGGTCATCCTGAAACCATGGTTGCCTAATTTGTAGTATGCTCCAATATGAATACGTAATACACATACACGATACACACTTTCTATCAGCACCCATGCCTGATCAATCATTGTGTTTTCAACACAAGGATTAGACTGTATACATATGATCCCTGCTTGCTCTGCTATAGGTGGAAGCCTTGCACTAAAGTAAAAATGTTGATGATACCGTTGTAGAAAACAATTCAGAAATTACAAAGATAAACCATTAAGCTCATGCCTCCTACTTCAAAACTAGATAACCAGGTGAATCACCAATGACAGAATCTTAGGGGGTATCAAATTGCCGCAAATATAGTGGGTCAAGCCTAACTTCTTGTATTTCCTTATGTTGCACCATCAATCATAGAAGCAAACAGAATGAACAAGCAAGTACTGGTAGATGACAAATCACTAGAAGTGAAAGCCAAAAGAGGGGCACAGAGAGAGAAGCCAACACAATCATAACAAGCCCAATCAAACATAATAATAATGGTAGTGAACTCGGTGAGAATTCATTAGCAGAAAGCATTACCAGGCCCCAAGATGAAGCAACAGAGAACACAAAGCTCACAGAACATTTTATAAGGAGAAAGAATATACCTTTGCAGTTGCCCAAAACTGAGCAAAATCAGCTACCCGCAGATTGCGGTCATCCACTAAGAGAGGCAAAACATATCAGCAACAAATGGGTCAATTTCCAATGAAAACTGCATCTGATGTCAGTGAAGATGACCACAGTGCAACAGCACTGCACAACCACTTAATTCCACAACTAACTCAACAAACTGAAAAAGGTAAATATCTATGCTTCCTATAATACGCCAATAATAGTCTCAACAGTATAGAGACCACTTCCAATCACAGAAAATCAAACACGTAGAACTATTTTCATCCAACAAGAAAAAACATGCCACTTGATTATTTTCCGACATAAAGAACTGAGCATTAAATATAAAGTTTCAGTAGCATAACAACTCATACCAATAACAAAGGTGTAGACACCCTCTTCAAGTGTCTTTTTGAATGCTTTTAGCATGCTTAATCTGTAGGCCTGTCACAGGAACAAAATGGCAATGTTTGAAGAAAATATTGGAAACCAGAGCGTATCAAGGATACTATAAAATATGTATTATACAGCAATACATGACAGTCACATTATGGACAAAGTTACAAATTCAAGGAAATTCATTACCTCTTCCATTTCAGGTTCATAGCAATACTCTATGACGGTTTTAGTCACAGGTTTCTTTCCTCTTGCCAAAGGTTTTGAAGCCTCATTTTCTTCAGTCTACAGAAAAGAGTAAGTAGATAAGCACCAAGTAAAAAAGAGAGTGAGATAGCCCAATAACTGCTTTGAAAAGCTATAAGCACACCTTCTCAACTTCAGTCATAAAATAATCATCCATTGAATGAATTCGAGGTGCATTGCCACCATGCTCAAGCTCCAAGTCACGTAGCATTTTGGCAAAGTAGCTCTTTCCACTTCCTGAAATAAGGCATATGTTAATAGTTAGAAAGTAATTCAAAGATAACAAGAGGGCGTTCAACGGGGTAAGCAACGCCCACACTGGGATCCTGTCGCCGACGATACCTCCTACCATCATCAGCGTCCGAAGCGGCCTCACAGCCTTTTCTGATCCCCCGCCACCACTCGCTATACCCCACCCTCAACCCTAAAAAACTCCCCCCCACCTATCTAGGGTTGGGGTTAGGAAGTGGGGACGGAAGTGTACCTAAGAAGGAGGATTTGGGGGGGGGGGCAGTGGGAGCTGAAGAGGAAGAGGGCACGAAGACGACGGTGATGCGAGTGGGGGAGGTGTTGGTGTGTGTAGGTGGTTTAAGACTTGAAGTGGTGGATGTTGGTGGTGAGCGTAGGTAGTAGGATAAAGGTATGGGAAACCCTCAAGAGAGTGGTGGAATAAGGATAATCCGTAATCCTAACATGGAAAATGGGTGTGAAGAGTAGGAAAATGGGAATAAACAGACATCAAATAAGAGAATGAGAAATTTTCATTCACTTTCCCTCTCCTATAACCTTCCAACCAAAAGTCCCCCAAGTTTAATTTAGGGTTATGGCCTATGGGTCATCCGGAAATATTCTCTATGTATTTGAGCAAAAGGGTAAGATTACATCCACCAAAACTCCTAACCTTTAGATAGGTTTCAGCCTCTCAGATAATGGGTAATGGTGATGCCATCACACATTAACAAAGACAAGGATGGAAAAAATTGTAACTACTTGAATGTGTATACATCATATGAGATAAACGAACTTATGTCAAGACGTTCAACTGAAGACATTAAATAACAGATAATTAACTACAAGCAACATGCAAATATTCCAACTGATTGTCTTATAGTTGGCATATTCAGTATTCACTGTCTCATATATTGCATCAATAAAAAAAAGGATGAGGCTAATATGATGAAGAATAGCTAGAGACAATGCAAAAAATGTCCTCAAAATATATGGGACTGTTATCGTGAAGAATAGCTAGAGACAATGCAAAAAAAAATTATCCATTCTGGTAGTCTTGAATGCCTGAAAATAGAATAATGTTTCAGACTTCTGATACAAAGTGATTCCCATCTTACTAAGCATGTCTAATACTCATTTGTGGCAGCACTCCTGTAATTTAGGCAAAAATTTGCAAATATAAAGTGTAAGCAAACTAGTTAACTACTACTATATTTTTTATTTCTGGAAAAAAGGGGCATCATAGGACACACAGCATTTACCGTGAAGTGACTGTTTAACAAAAGAAACCTATGTGAATGGAGAGATCAAATGAGACGCATCCTATAATGGCTACCTAACCATGTTTGCACAAGCAATTTAAATGGGATACTCATTAGGACCTATGAGTGGCAGAGAAGCGCGAGAAACATGAAGATAATTGATTCGGAAACTACACAGTAGAGAATATTTGGGAACACACAATCGAATCACGAAGCGGGGCAAATCTGGACCACAAAATAACAGCCCAATAACAGCACACGCTGTTAGTATAGACTTAAAAAGCTGTTTCATGGAAGGAAAGAAGTCCAAAGGAGCATTAGAATGGCACAGAATAGTTACCCGGTAACCCTCGAAGTATGATCACAAAATGATCTGGACGAGAAGTTCGATGCGGTTGTCTAAATAAGTGAGCAATGTCGACAGTTCTTGGTTTCTCAGGAAGGTTATTCTTTGACGGCAATGCTTGGTTTCCTCTGGAATACTGTCCGAATGTTGTCAACATGCCTTGAGAATCCTGAAGATTGTCAAGAATTATAAAATAGAGTTAAGGTAGTTTTCGCTACATTTGCAGCAATGTGCTTGAAGCTTAGTCAAGCTTCTTTGAAGAAATGACAGGCCTGATACAGGCAATCTATTTATATGAAATAGTAAGATTCACGTCCAAAGAGACAGGTCCATGAGCAGGAAGGTGTCAGAAAGTGAGCATCCTTTGATGTAGAACTAGGCAATCAAAAATATCTTCCAGAACTGATTATGTTTTGTGATTCCTCCCTAGATCCCCAGTGTACTTAGAAGGGCAAGATACAAGTTAATTTTATATACAGCTACCACCAAAACCAATGAAACGGACATATACAACAACAAAAACAATGAAGGATTTAAAGACATCAAAGACAAGTGAGCAGATGGAAGAGCACTAATTAGTTAATAACCATGTGTTTAAACATTATCCCTCATTACAATATATTCCTTAACTTGTATGATACATTATTTGTACAAAAGTACAATAAATACAAGCAACCTAGTAGAGATGAATCAAGATTGACACATATCTAGGTTTTGTCCTATTAATGGCGTCAAGCAATGTCGGCACCAAGGTACACTTAATTGGTGTCACCACAAACCCAAACATAGAGAACAACAAAAAGGTCAGAATACTACTCACCCCTTGAAATGTTCCACGAGAGCCATGGCCAGTCTTAGAGTTGTCCAAATGAGGATTTACCCGTATATGAGAATCAGTGGTTGGGGAATGTGAATAGTGCAAAGCAGCAGAGGATCTACTGTGAACTGGAAATAATGATGGTGATTCTTTTTTAGGTGATAATGAAGGCTGGTGATCTGTTGACCACTGAACCGGCGGCTCCATAGGCAGAGGAGGAGGAGGAGACGATGGAAGCGGAGGCTGAAAATCCGCTCTTTGCGGATGCAAGTGACCCACATGTTCTGGAACCGAGTTCCCATATTCAATTTGCCTACTCATATGGGGAGGTTCAAAAGGAGCCTGCATTGGAACATGCTGATTCCCAAGACTTTGGTAACCTTCAACAAAGGATGACCTGGAATCAACTGGCCGCCTTTCACCACCAAAGTGGCGAGGAGAATTATGATCATATCCCATGTGACCAGGTTGATATCCCAAGGGACCAGGTTGAACCGGTGGGTGGGTGCTCGAGTACTGATCTGGCCTCACCATATTAATTCTATTGTCATAGTGCATAGCAGCTCCATTAGATTGCATATGCTCAAAATTGCTTCCATAATTCGGAGGACGATATCCATAAGAATGGCTATGGCTATCATTATCAGGTCTAAACCCTCCATGACTAAAACTCCCAGAATTAACCGGCTTAGCCACATTTCCATACATACCAATCTGATGATCATGACTCTGATATTCATTCCCCAAACGACCATGTTCCACATCCGACACACTCCTATTCATGTCATTCCCCGGTCCATACCTTGACCCGTATTCAAACCCTTGCTTTTGATAATTCCCCCCATTCCCCATACCCACCTTATTCGCCATCCTATCATACCCAATCCCTGAATTCACCACATTAGGACCGCCTTCGCCCCCATACGATCCGGGATACCCCCCATCAACTCTCAATCTTTTACTACTCCTATCATCATTATTCACATTACTATAACCATTATTATAATCATACCCATAACCTTGCATTGCATATGCACCACCATTACTATTATCAACAGTTCCAGGAGGACCCACCTGAATTGGGGGATTCGGATTCGGATTCGGATTCGGGTTCCTATTCCAATAACCCGGATCATGATATGGGTCTGGATTATTCACATAAACGGGTCGACCCATGCTAATTGGGCCTCTATTGGGCTCAATATTGGGCCCAGGGTATCTAGAGGGATGGGGAATAGGAGGGCAAAATGGGAAATGAGAAATTGAACAAGTTGGACAAATATTATTACCTTGAATTGGGCGTGGACGCCATGATTGATCCATTGAGTGAGATTTCAATTGAAAAGTGATTTGATTATTTCAATTAAATTTGATTTGAATTAGGTTTTCTAGGGTTTTCTGGAGATTTTAGTCTCAGGTGTTTTATGAATGATGGATGTAAAGGATGAATAAACCGGGAAGATTGATTAATGGTTTAAGACTCAACACTCGCTTTCTTAATTAAACAATTCTATAAAACCGTCTTATATTAATTTATCTGAAACGAATATTTATTACGAGCGTTTTTGTATATTATTGCTAGTATATTTACAAGGAGTATTTTATATTATGATTAATAATTATCTTAACTAAAAAGAATTTTCCATTACAATTATCTTTTTATTATCAAGAATCAATATGAAATAATATTGGCGTAGATGTTTAGTGGGATGTACCATTGTGTACAACTATAGAGCTTTGATATGGAATACGGTGACCAACAATCCTAATCTGGCCAAATTACAATTGGGCCGACATTCTCACCGCTCTAGACGCTCATACGACTATAATATGAATATGAATCTACCCCTGCCGTCTCAGTCACTTGTTATCTATTTTTATATATTATTCATTTGTTATCTACTCTATATTAGGTAATTACTTTTTTTTACTAAATGACAAATATTGTTCAAATTTAGAAGAAGATGATCTTATACTGTAAAACGATCTATTTTTATAAGAAAACTATTCATGTAATTCTAATAAAAAGATTATTTTTAATATGTTATATCATCAAGCAAAAAATATATAGCTCATACTTTCAATTTTTGTAATTTATTATTTTGATTCCCGTTTTGCAATTGAATTCATTTTTTTTGGAATTTTCGGATATTTTGACGTTTACAATTTTTTTTAACACGTCTACATAGTATAAAAGAGGAGTTTAAATAAAATTAATCAGAATTGAGTAGAAAAAAGGAGAGATGGTAATTAAATGATACATAAAACGTGGGGGGACCCATATGTAGTAAAATTTCAGAAATTCATCGGCCAATGAAAAGCCTTAAAATGACTTGGCTTTTATGTAGATAATTATTTAGCTTTGTTGAAATGTCACTTTCTTTTAAGTTTTTTTGTTTTATATTACTTCGTATTAACTTAGAGTAAAATGATAAAATTTTCATTTTTATTCTATTACAGAAATAATGTAATGTTTAATACGGAGTATTAAATACTAACAATAGTCGATGTGAGTGACCAATTAGTGGTGGAGTAAGGCGCCCCTGCTAGCACCCCGGTGGATTAAGTTTTCGAAAACTTAAGTTAAAATTTACGAAAACATTTCGAGTGTACCTAATTGTGAAGAAACTCAATGCTACATGTGAAGTTGTCTCATATCGATAAAAGACGAAAAGAATTATCACTTTATAAGGCAAGAGGCTACTCCATTTATTGTAATTGGTTTTAGAGTGAAACACCCTTGAACTTATGAAGTGGACTCTCTCTCCTCCATTTCAGTAGGTAGATCATACATCATATGATATAGTTTTTGAGTTTTGTTTTTAAAAATTATGAGTTTTATTATAATGTTTTTAAGTTAATTCTTTTAAACATAAAGCTAAAAAAATTACCAATATAACTCAAAAATATTATATATAAGCTCAAAAAAATATTATGAAGCTCAAAAAAAATACACAAAAACTCAAATATATATGGAGTCAGATATATAATCTTTTTTCTCCCTCCATTTGGATGCGGCTCAGATTCGTTATTGAATTTAACACTAATATTATTACCACTTTGTTCCCGCTAAACTCAAATCCTAACTCCGTGATTGTGATCAATTGACCATTCTTAGTTTTATAGTAGTACTAAACTAAGATGTTAAAATCGTGATTAAAACAATTCCAATAGTTGCACCCAGCATAATGCTAAACTCCTGCCAGGCTGCCATGCTGCCATGCTCAACTCTGTGAACTCTCCACCTTTTCAGTCCAACAAGCAGCAGCCACCATGAACACAAAACTCGGCTCCTTGACCGGCATCTCTCTCTGTCTTTCCTGTCATCTTCACAAGGACTCTCGTCCCCGTCTACGACCACATTGCCTATTGGAATTTAGCCTAGCCGGACTATTGGAATTTTTATATACTGATATAGTACTGAAGCAGTTACAAGTATGAGATCATTGGCAGTTGGGTACTATCTTAGTTCAGTGCTTGTATTCGCGGTTAACCAACTTGAACCATGGCTCATGGGGACCAACTTGAACCATTACCACTAGGACATGTTTTACTGGCTCGTGTGCGTTTTAAGAGGATTGAACTTTCTGAACTATCTCTTCTCGACTAGGCGGTACAACTTGAACCTTTACTAGTTTACCACTAAGACATTACATTATTTACGTGATAGAATAAAAAAGGTACATTTTGTCATTTTACTCTAAGTCAATAATATAAAACAAACTAACTTAAAAAAAGGTGACCCTTCAACAAAGCTCAGATATTTAGGGGCAAATCTTGTTTAAGCCATTGATAATTTTGTAATGACAGAACACTAAAAATATCGTTACTAATTATAGTAATTAACATTTCTACATAAAAAAAAGTTTCTCCTAACAATTTGTTATAATCCATAAAACTCAATTATCCAAATATTTAAATATTTTCGTCATATCGGATTATTATGGGAGGAACGGAGGAGGAAGTGAAACAAAAGCACAAGGATGGGGAGGGAAAAGAAAGCGGAAAAGGAGAGGAGAAGGTTAAGGAGAAGAAGAAGAAGGATAAGGAAAAGAGCGGCGAAGATGATAATAAGGAAGGGAAAGAAAAAGGGGAAGGAAAGGAAAAGAAGGCGAAAAAAGTTAAGAATCCGGAGGATAACAAGGATCCAACAAAACTCAAGCTTAAGTTGGAGAAACTCGATGAGAAGATGCGCGATTTGGCGGTTAAAAGGGAGGAGATTTTGAAACTCATTCAAGAAGCAGAGAAAAATGGAGTTAGTCCTAAGGGAGATCATCCTACTGTAAAACAAGATTAAGAAAAACTAGGATATCAGCATGGTATAATATTTAATTATTTAGGGCAAAATATTGTATTTTGTGAAAATCAATGAGATTTTGTATTTACGATTAAATTCTTAACTTGATTGTTTATCTCAAATCTAAGATTTACAGTTTGAATTTAGGCTTCTGTTATCGAGAAGCTGAAATTTTTCTTTTTCCTGCACAAAAAAAGACAATTTTGATATTGACGAGTTGGGCAGGGGAATGTTAGAAAGTTCATAATTCCGCAAAAATTATGTATAAATTAAAACAAGTACTCCATAACTACAATAGATTGTGTTCATTTATATACTAGTAATACCATAAGCTGCCAAGAACTCCTGAAACATCAGCATCTCCTTACAATGGCATTTAGTATCCCTGATTTACAGATCGGTACTTGTACCGTCTAGCCCAGAAGAGATAGTTCAGAAAGTTCAATCCACTTAAACCACACATGAGCCAGTAAAACCTGTCCAAGTGGTAATGGTTCAGGTTGCTGCCCATGAGCCATGGGTTGTGGCCGGATAACCCAGTGACATGGTTAACCACTGATACAAGCACTGAACTGAGGTAGTACCCAACTGCCAATGATGCCCAGGAGAATGAAGTAGCTAATGATCTCATACTTGTAGGTGCTTCAGTGTAGAAAAACTCCAATAACCCGGCTAGGCTAAACAGGTCAGCTGAGCCAAGAAACAAGTACTGGATTGCAATCCATAGAAACGTAACTGGAAGTGGCTCTGTGGAGTCTAGAAGGTTGTGTTGGGCTGCAACCGTCTTTCTTTTAATCTCCACTAGAGCGGCTACCGCCATCGCTACAATTGACATGACTAGACCAGTCCCTATTCTTTGCAAGTGAGTAATGCCCATCTCGGATTTTGTTACTCGTCTTGCAAATGGAAGGACAATGTGGTCGTATACAGGGGCAAGAACAATGATGAAGATGACGGGAAAGACAGGGAGTGATGCGGGAGGGACTTTCAAGGAGCCGAGTTCTGTGTTCATGGTGGCTGCTTGTTGGACTGAGAAGGTGGAGAGTTGAGCAAGGCAGGAGTTTAGCATTATGGTGGATGCAAATATTGGAATTGTTTTAATGACGATTTTAACATCTTCCACTTGATTTGGGGTAAATTCTAGCTGTTGGTGGATGGTAGGATTGCTTGTCACCGTTTGGTTTAGGGGCTTCATGGAATTTGTTTCTCTTGATGTTGCATTTGTTTGGGGTGCGTCATCGGGTACAGTTGAAGGACTAGTACCCATGCTCCTAATAGCATTGCTAGGCTTCTTGGGGAAGAACTTTTTGCAAATTGCTGCCATCAAAACCTGTTTACGAAGGTAGAGATATTCACCTGAGCTGCTTAAATCAATGTTAGATTTAAAGGCAAGTGACCGACACGGATGCTTCTGAGAGTAACATATAAGGCATTTATGTTGAGAAAAATGGTTATATATATAATTTACTCACACTGTTTTTTCGACGTTTCATACTAACTTGCGTACCAATGTCATACAATCTAGACCAAACATGTATGATAAATGGACACTATTTCAAGCCGAGAACAGGAGGATTTTCATAAATTTACCGAGCCTGACACTAGGAGTCTAGGACACGCACCTAATCAGATAGCAATAACCGTGTCTAGAAACAAAATTTATTGATACATTAGACCTACAATAAAATGTCTACGTGTCATTTACTCATGCTTAAGAGATACACAAGCCACGCCAACGAAAGTGAAGCATTTAAGTAAACAGGTTTAGATATATAGTATACGATAAGGTTATGCTAATTGATGTGTTGGTTTAAATTAAAGGCCTCTATTTGGTTGTTCATTCCTACAAAATTCCTTCTACAAGATCTGAAATTATCAACAAGTAAAGGAGTTACCTTGAAAATGGTTGTGATTGGACTTCCTGCAGGAACTTTGATCCTGTAACTGAAAGATCCCAGGAGAAAAATAGGGACAGAAAGCAATATGGCAAGAGTAGAAACCCCAAAACCCCACTGCCAACCTACATTATCCTCAATCCATACCACAAATGTGACTGCGATTAAAGCACCACAGGAGAGGCAGAAGACATAATAGTTGAAGAAACTGGACCTCCTTTTCCTCCCATCTGTACTATTTTCATCAAATTGATTGGCCCCATGTGGAGGCAGGGAACCTTTGATGCCTCCAACACCAAGTGCCACCAGATATAGGCCGGTGAATAGCACTGCAGCTTTTGCACCTGGGACTTCATCACACACAATGGTTGTGATGTTCGGTGAACAAGGTGACGGCTGCAATGAAGGCTTCTGTGCTTGCATCGTGAGTATCAAGAGACCCTGTAGATTAATTTCCCGAATTTCATTAATCCAAAACTAATGTAATTAATCTAATCTAAGGGGCTTCCACAGGGAAAAAATTAGGAGTATGTATATCAGTTGTGCTCTAGACTATCAATAACAACATAAAACTATGCCTTAAAGGCCACTGCCTATGACGGAATAACAGGATAAAGAGGTGGTTTCGGAGGACCCACAATAAACTTCATCAAAAATAACATCGATCAGCAGCTTTTCACAACATAAGCAGCGCGCATATTTGTGCTTCATTTTTATTCGATCATACATCAAAGTCAAATAATAGTGGCTTTTGTATCTCATTAGAAATGGACATAAAAATGGATTGCCAATCATCAGAGAACACTACTTTAGATGCTGGATATAATATCGCCTTGGTGAACAGTATATTATCTTATCAGCATTTATTTCAAATTGCAAGTTCAACTCTTCAAGATATCATGCTATTAGAAAATACACTAGGCTCCCCTGGTAGACCTGTCAAATTCTGTCCGATCCAAAAACCTTGCCGATCCGTTTTTCTAGGGTCAAGACTCAAGACCTGAAAATTTCGACCCGGCAATCTGTTTGATCAAACCTGAAATGACCCGTTATTTTAGGGTCGAAACCCGACCCATTGGGTCAAAGGTAAATTAAGAATTTTATTGAAATATTAAATATTTATATTTATATGTTATACGGAGTATTTGAAATAATAGTTAAAAATTATTATTTTAAGTACTTACACACACAAATCACAATTAAAAAATCAATTTTATATAACTTTTATAAGATTTAATAAGATAATAATTATTAAAAAAACTCAAATTTTACAATTATGTCAATATAACTAATCTAAACATTGAATATGCTTAAAATATTAATTTTAAACATGTTTTACAATTTTTTGATCAAAAAATCGGAAAAAAATGCGTTAATAATTATTTTATGGCCCGTATTATGACCCTAGCCCAACCCGCCTGACAGATCTATCCCTTGTCTGGTAAGAATTCCCCAAAATCCTATCACGTCCTCATCAAACCACTTGCAAGGATATTTACTTGATGCCGGCCCTTCTTAATTATTTAGAAAATTAATTTGACAGTTAAGTTAGTTAAAGAGTAAGGTCACTATTGATAGTAAAGCCATATACTGAAGTTAGTTACAGACCCAGAAGTGTTGATGTTGAAGTCAAATGTGAGAGGAGATTTTAGCTAGCTTAGCTGGTAATATCATTGACAGTGGTACTCATGAAATGAGTTCGACCTGTCAACATCATAACTTCCCATGTGGCACCCTTTTCACCAAATAAAAGTCGTATATTGGAAAACATAGTAAGTTGAGAATGAGACGTGGAGTCGGGAATATTAATATGCATCTCTTAAATTACTTACCATGAATTCTATAATCGCGCTGATACAAAATATGTGGTATGTGGTGAAGAAGGCATCAGAGAAAAAACCTCCAAGCAGTGCCAGTAAGAAGGCAGTTCCCATGAAATTCGTGACCATAATGGCTGATCTTGATGGAGAGAAATGCATATACTTTGACAAGTACAGCACAAGATTGCTCGCATTCGCCAAGTATGCAAGGTTCTCCATTACCTCCACAACTGATCATGTTAACAAGGACACAATCACTCGGTTGTCTTTATTCTTTAACACATTAGCTTCATGTTGATCTTATAAGTTGCAACTATTCTTGCATTAGACTGTCTCATAGATGGGTCAAAAGTGGGCCTATAGCACTCCCCGTATAAATTAGTGGAGTCTTATATAACAAAATAGTTATAGTTCGACTTACATTTATAATATTTTTACATTATTGCATTAAAAACTATGGGGTCTTAAGAATCCGCTGCATTTAAAGTGCCTCCGCGGCTTCGCCTCTGGACATGAGGCTATTATATTGACGTTAACTGTGTTATTTGATACCAGAATTTGTAAAAGGTATTGAAAGTGACAGGCTTTTTTACAGGTACTCTAAATAGTCGTGATTCAAGGTGGGCTGGACATCCGGGGATTCAAAGAACTATGACCTTGATCGAGCTATCTTTCTACTGGCCACAAATGCGGGATGATATCGAGGCTTATGTAAAGACTTGCCTTGGGCAATACATTCATCATATGGACTGGCGTCGCACGATAAAATAATGCAAGATAAGAGTATAGAGAACAGATTTCTTAACACTAACCTAAGACAAAAAATGCTGCAAGAACTCCACCATGACGACCCCTCAATGCAGGTCTGTTTCTCCAATCTACATAGCCTTCCCATTTGCTTAGCCGTTGTGTTTCATCCTGCGCAAGTTCATGCAATAGATCAGTAAAAAGAGCAAGAAACTATAGTGAAGCCTGAAAAAGTTACAGTTTTGTGTAAGACATGTGATCAGCAAACTAACCATATTCTCTAGTTGCAAGAAATTGTTGTACAACTCAACGTTTAAAGTAGCTTTTTTTTTTCTTGCTGTAAACAAAGGCTCATGGTGACTCGGCATTTATAGTAGCGTGAGACTGAAGGTTATTAGCCACAGCCCAGTAGCCCACAGAGAAAGGTCTAGACTTCCATGAAAATGACTAGACATCCTCTTGGACCTTTTCGCTCCACCAATGTTTGATCTCAAGGAGTCTCTATCAACTATATTACTCAGACTCGGCTGCAAGTGTTGGACTAGTTTGCGTATTTTCAGTCTAACTGAAATTATTACATGCTATGTCATGTTGGAAGAAGTGTCGTGTTAACAGATAACATCCAACCAAAGTAAAGTGTCAAAGTAACATAGCTGGCTTACTCGATAAAGTGTGAGACATACAGACAATCTTATACCAGAAAGTTAATGATTGTTACTGTCTAGTGGAGATCACATCTTACCACTAATGAGGAGCATATCAACTGAACTTTATCCATTTATGGATAAGTTGGCTTACTAGATAAAGAAATAATGAATCTGATTAGACAAAACACAAAATTCAAGAGCTCATTAATCATCAGTAACGCGTCCTTCGAACCGTCTAGAGAAAGCAATCAACCTATAGGTTTCGTTGTGCACGCAAATACCCCCTACATAACTACGTTAGATTGTTGCATGGGCAAAGAAATGAAACACGAATTTCAAGTGAATTTAAGAAGAACGATATAAAGTTTACAAGTTCCTGGGACGGGAAAGACAAAAAGTTAGGAGCTTTTGTGCTTGTAGATGCCCTCTTTTGGCACCGGGAATCAGGGGCAATATTGACATAGTTGATTATCGATTATTCTAAGGCCGTAGATTAACAGGAGAACAGATACTGGTACAGTATACTTTAGACTTTCAATTAGGTTGTTACTTGTGGCTTGTGGGTATGTGAGATTAAATGCTCAAAAGGTTTCAGGATGTAATGTGTGGAGGGACAAATGCAAGTGGCCATGTGATCTAAAATTCTCAAAAAGTTTCAGGTTACAAGTTAAGAGGTTGTATCAGTTTGATGCTATGTCCTACATTGGTTTTTTTCATCACCTACTTTCACATTGTTTTCATCCTCACACATTCCTAGTGCTACGGCCACTTAGTCTAAGGCCACTGTTAAGATAATCATCACAGTTCTACTGTTCTAGTATCCTTCGTGGCTCTACATCCTCCTCTTGGAAGATGGTTACGTTAGAAAAGACACATTTCCGAATCTAGCGGGAAAACAAACAAATTTCTTGTATTTTCCAATAATTATCAATGAAAAAACTAAAAAGCTTAGATTTCTGGCCATAAGAAAACCCCTCCTTAATCCTTACCCCTTCTGTCATTACCTTTGGATAAACAAGGACAGATTATAGATTCACAGCGCACAACTCCCACACGCAAGCTCGTCAAAATTAGTTTCATCTGTTGGTTTCCAGGATAACCCAGAGGTTCTAACCCACCGGCCACCACCACCATCAACTCACACCATTTTTCTATCAAGTCCATCCCTGGTTGGATATTTCACTCCCGCAAACCAGTTTTTCATTAGCTCATTAAAAGAACACCTGTAAATAACAACATAATCACTAACAATATGAAAAATAGTCATGAACTAAAATGGTCATCGACGGTTTCAGAAGTTACTTTAGATAATATGGAGTGATCACCTAGCTAAAGTAATCTCATACTCTGTAATTTACCAAAGATAAGGGTCATCAACCTAATGAATAATGCTTAAACTTTACACTATTAGTATGCTAAATCATCTATTAAAAGACGAACTGGAGTGTGCACAACATACCCACCAAAAATAATTAACAAAGTCAGATTAAGATATTTAAAATGTTGTTTTTTTTTTTTTTTCTTCCATGTGGGTAGGACCTATTCTCACCTCATATTAGTAATGTTAACATCACTACAAGGACATTCTCTAGATGACAATTTTCCTCTGTTATTCGGACCACAACTAACTGTTTTTTCACTTGATAAAGACTTGGCTGCATTTCTATGGATCTAAGAACTCTACGGCAGAACAATCGGTGGCGTGATTCGCAAGTTAAATTCCGCATTGGTGTAGCACCATGGCCATTTCCCCTTTCCCTATTCTTGTACCTTTCACAACATTAAATTTGAGAGACTCATTTTTGTACAATTTTACAAAGCACAGAAGGGAAAAAAACACAAATACAAAATAGTGTTTTGGCTTTAAACATGTGAAATCGGTTATAACCAAATTTTTCAACCACACATAGAATTATCGAAATTAGTTTACATTCTATATCATATGAACGGGACCCTAATGAAGCCCTACCTGGTAAGGCAGAATTTGACAAAAAGCTACCTCGGAGAGGATTTGAACCCGCATAATAATGCTGGATAAAGGGCTCCAGAAGAAGCTTTTACTATTCCATTCTTAAGTCCTACATTTTATCCCAAAATTGTTGTGATGATTTTAACTTCATCTTTTCTCTTAATAATTTGGTTCACAATAACTACCTTGTTTTTCTCAATTCCTAAATTTATTTACACTCCCTTCACCACTCTATATTGCCTTATGTGTATACGGACTGAGAACTAGCCGCTTCCCTACGCCTCCAGGTTGTACCTAAAAGGCCACAAACTATTGCATGTATAACCAATTATTAAATATGCAGAAGTCAGGCTACAGCCTAACTCTTCTAAGATCAGCCACAGTTGGTTAGTTAATCCCTTGCGCCAATGGAGGCCATTTAGCTCCTTTCTATCTTGGACATGTGGGATATGACCAGATAAGTAAGCGTAGCATCATGGTAATATATGATACGCTCCTCAGCATCATGGTATGGGCTTAGTAACTTAGTTACTCTTTCTGGGTCTCCCTCATATAAAACCAACTTATAAATTATACTTATTGTCATGGAATCAAATTTGAGGAAATCACTACATTCTGAGGCGCTATTTCAGGTGAAAAAAACATCATCAAGATCACAAGATTAGTGGTCGATCTATGAAATTTGTTAACTGTGTCCAGTAAAAAAAATTAAAATATTTATTGGGCAATGCATACGACCAATTCCGCAATCACGAGTAAGAACAATGTTTCATACCATGATATGGTAAAGGTACATATCATTTCCAAGATGCACCGACTAAAGTACAGTAAGGTTGCAAACCACATCAGTCTGTTCCATAACTAACATGGAACAGGATCACCAATAGTTGATCAGATTTGGGTCATTTTTCTTGCAAAGCGGTCCATATTAGAGTTGATTAACAGAAGGGGAATTTCCATCTCCTGCAAAACATTGCTCAAGTAAAATTTTCCTTCTTGTGATAAGACAGTTTCAAGCCACACAATTTGGCAGCACCACTAAACATCTTCAAACTATACTCCAAGTATTGATCTAGTGAACCCTCTCGGGGACCTTCAAAAGGAAAATAAATAAATAAAATGACCGTTTTAAGATGGTATTTTATTTGCTATTGTAAGTAATATAGTTTAAAATGCTAAACTGTTGTTCATTCAAATGTTGTTTTTGTTTTTATTACAAGTAATACTCATTAATTAAGCTAATATGCAACTCAAAACTGCTTTCCAAGATGGATGATTGATCAAAGAGATAACTTAGCCACTTAAATAAGACCCTTGCCATAATATCTGAACAAACAATATACTCTTTGAAGAAAAAGGCGAAAACGTATTCTTTTGAAGAAAAAAAAAAAAAAAAAATTTAAAGTCAAATGATAGCTCAACAATACCTAGTTTTGGATTTGAAGAAGGCCAACATACAAAAGAATAACAGCAAGGGATAACTGGTGAATAGAACGGCTAAATAAAAGAACTAGGAAAAAAATTACTCCGTGTGAGAATTGTGTAGTAGAGCATTTCGTAAGTCGCGCTTTATCTACAAGATGCACTTATGGCCATCAAAGTGTTTTAGCTAGTGTCTCACTAAGCCTAGGGCTTAACCGAATTTGAGGTGTGCTTTTTTAATCTAAGAACTTACTAAGGTATTTTCTCAAAACTTGTGAGTAGTCGAAGTTCCGAACCACTTACCTACATGGCTACATACAAACCACCAAAGTAAGAACTTAAGGTCCAAGACGTGTGCGCAAGTGATATACTAACTACTAAGGCTGTATTTGTATTTGTTTCTCCATGTAGTACACGAACACACAATCGATAAGACTCAAGAGGAAGAATATTCTAGTCCCCAAACTCCAAAGATGTTGGCATGTGGTCTGTCTCGATATTATCGGTTATCAGTACCAAACCCAGAACTAGTACAGTGTTCCAAGTGCCCTGTATTGTATCCTCTACTTTGGGCCATTAACATTTAACAGTGCTGTACATCCCTCTAGAACAATCATTCCCTTATCAGTCATTTCAATCAATGTTTAGTACTGATTTTCCTAGTACCTCTTTTCTCCATCATTTATGCAATTCAATTTCCCACCACAAAGCGTTAATATTCTTTTAGAGCATGTTTTACACTTTCTTTTACTTCACTGATTTCACTGGGTTCTTCCCACTTCTACGGCATTGACGATCTAACCTCTTCCATAAATAAAATCCTAAATTGTACTGACGGTACAGTTTTCATTGGTTATTACGACTACGGGAAATTTATTTACATGGAGTTGTAGCCACATAGCATCTTATTATCTAGAATATATGTGTAGTTACAATATAAAATTATAAAATATAAATAATTTTACTATAAGTTGAGTGCGGAAACAATTTCTTATAAGCCATCTTGAGATAAATTATACAGGAACTGTCTATATTAGTATGACCAGGCTTGTCTGAGATCATTAGTCTCTACAAGACTACAAGTGATTATCATCCCAAATTTTTATACCAAAACATCGCAAAATTAACCAAGATGAGACCATTTTTCAAATTATTTTCCTTATTTTTATTCAACTTTAAAAACATAATGATCAATGTACCTTTTTATGTGCTGCTTGTTTTAAATTAATTTCAACAAACAGTTCAAAGGGTTAGTAGTTCGCCTTAAAGCAATAAAAAAAATGATATTTTAGTTAAAACTCTCGAATATTTTTCTAAATTACTCTATAGTTCGCCAAGGACGCCAACCCACTTCGCCTCAAAAAGTTTTTCTCTGTTATCCTAAACATGAATCATGACTCTGCCACTGCTCATATTGCATGCATATGTCAAACAAATCAAAGGGCATTGACAATGTTATTGGAGTAAACAGAACAGGCACCCAAACCAGGCACAATGAATGCATAAGTGCAACTCTAATTTTCTGAAAAACACAGGACACCCTTTATAAAGAATTTACCTAATGATTTTTCAAGTAATTAACTCTGTAAAAATGCATCCCTTGAATTAATATATTTCACCAATCAACAGACGATCCACTCCAAACCTATCAACTATGCTGGTTCGACTTTTTACTACTAGGATCACATATTTGTCCGATACGACACTCGACAAATGATAAGGAATGTGTTTCCCACTCTTTCCGGATTGACACTTATCCTAGCGACACTAGATAGAGATGCTCCCATGACAACTCAGATTTTTAATGGTTCTAGATTCTTATTCCTCAAACATCATTTTGATGTCACATAAGAAAACTCAAAATAGTTCAGATTAAATTAAAAAAAATTCTGAAAATGCATCCAATCTTACCAGTGTACCACTCTCCTCGTTTGTGGCGAGATTCCACGTGTATGAAAATTGAGTCCTGGCAAGTCCAACAGCTGGGTGAATAAGTTATCCATGTGCAATACCTGTAACATAGCATATCATCAAGTATTCTTAAACGAGCCATCTTAATCTGAAATTGTTGTCAACTCTGCAGAAGTCTTGTATGCTTCCCATGGAATGGTACAAGGCTGTACCCAGGAGTCTTCCTTAAGTTTTTATTGCCGATTAGCTTATGCATATTATTAGAATCATCCCACGAACCAGAAGTAGCATATAAACTGGCCAGAGCAACATAATTAGCAGGATCTTCAGCATCAAGGTCAGAGAGTTTCTTAGCTGCTATTTTCGCAGAGGATATATCTCCATAGAGATTGGAAGCACCAGCAATTGCGCCCAAAAGAGAGGGACTTGGCTGAATTTTCATCTTCTGCATTAAACTTAAAGCTTCCTCTAATTGACCTCCTCGTGCAAGAATATCTACTATGCATGAATAGTGCTTTTCAGATGGGGAGATGTTGTGCTTTTCAATCATAATAGTGAAGGCTTTCAACCCTTCCTGAGTCAATCCCGCATGGCTACAAGCAAACAGAAGAGACAAGAACGTAACATCATTTGGCTTGAGGCCTTCATTTTCCATCTTATTGTACAATGTCATTGCCTTGTGTCCGTTGCCGTGTTTGGCATATCCATCAATTATAGATGACCACGAAATTACATTCTTCTCCCTCATTTGGTCAAAAGCACGGTTAGCTTCTTCAATCTCTCCACATTTGGCGTACATATCAATGAGAACATTGCCCATAGCAACATCATACATCGCCACACACTTATAGGCAAGACCATGAACTTGCCTTCCCAACACCAAAGAGGATGAACTGGCACAAATGCTGAGCACAGTGCAAAATAGATAATCATCCAGTGCCCTGCCACTTCGATATAATTGAAGAAATAGATGAAAAGCATCTATGTAATGGTCACCTTCACGTGCAAATCCAGCAATCAAAGCTGTGTACAGCATTACATCCTTCACCGTCACACACTTAAATACATTGTAAGCACACTTGATGCTGCCACACTTTGTGTATGCATCAATTAATAATCTGCTTAACAGTTGATTTGATTCATAACCATGTTGCAAGATTAAGCAATGTAGTTCCCTGACCCTAGGAAGATGGATTCGTTGAGCACAAGCAGTCAATAAACTTCCAAAAGTAAAGAAATCTGGTGTCATACCTAGGAATCATCGGAGGAAAACATAACATGTCAAGTTTCACAATAGCAATGTCAAAGGATAAATACAGTCTCACATTCAAATGCATTATTAACTGTTACGCCATTGTTCTAATCTAACAGTAACAAGTGCATAATAAACAGGATATGATGATGACAACATCAAGTACAAAGTGATTATAAGCATTACAACAGCGTCACAACAATAACACGAAGCTCACCTTCACGCAGCATTGACTGGACCATAAAAAATGAACCATTCACAAAGCCCTGAGCTGAATATCCACCAATCATAGTATTCCAACAGACCAAATCCCTCTGAGACATCGACTGAAACACATGACTCGCATCCTCAATATCCCCACATTTCGAATGCATATCCACCAATGCACTCTGCACAAACACATTCCCAACAAACCTACTCTTCTGCAAACACCCCTGAATTTGCTTCCCACTCCTTAAACACATCAACTTAGTACATGCCCTCAACGCACTACCATAAGTAAACTGATTACCCTTACTCCCCGATCGACGCATATTCGAGAAAACCATCAGGGCATCCTTAAAAAAACCATTTTGGGAGTACCCAGATAACAAAGCAGTCCAAGACACAATATTTCGTTCAGGCATTTTATCAAACACTTTGCGTGCACTACCCATGTCGCCAATTTTACCATAAAATATGATCATTTTGGTATTTAAAGTCGTGTTTGAATCCAACCCATTACACAAGAGATATTTGTGAATCAAACGACCTTCTATACTGGCTTTTGTATCGATACACATTTGAATTAAGTTCATGTAAATTGATGGGTCTGATGGAACTGGGTTTCTGAAAACGAATTGAAGAGCTCTAGATAAACTACCCATAATTGTTAAAAATGAATTCAAATCAATTGTAATCAGTGAAAATGGATTGAAGAGTTCTAAAGAAACTACATACTATTTGAATTAAGTTCATGCGAATACATGACGTTTCTCATGAACAAGTTGCAACATACCGTACCGAACCCGTTTTTTCCGATCCGCCCAGCGTTGGACCGAAATGGATAATTTTTCGTTAAAATAAATAAACTACTTGATTAAAATACTTTAGCATAAATAGCCACCAATATTGAGGGGTTTTGACCTTACTTTTATAAAAGAGTTTTTTTTATTTTTAAAAGAATTTTTTCATAAACTATTTTTATAGAAAATTGGAAGTGTTTGGCCAAATTTTTAAAAAAGTTGTTTTTTCATTGTTTGATATGTTTGGCCAATTAGTGAACAACCACAAATAAGATCCTACAGCCAGATGTAGGATGCTCATTGTACATCAGGCCCATAAAATGAATAATACTATCTATAGCCCAATAAAAAAAAA
>VHZZ01000069.1:172697-198720 GCA_009801015.1 Silene noctiflora | reverse complement strand
AGACCCGAGTATCGTGCTAGTGAGCGATTCACTAGTTCGAAGATCCGTTGTCGCTTGCATCTTGCCTAGAGTCGGACAAGGGTGCGTGCCACGATCCGGCTAAAGTACCGGACCGTGACACCAAGCCTACGTTTGGACGTGTACTATTTAGGTCCATTTTTCTTTTTTAAAAAAAACTTTCGTGTTTTAAATGACGTTAAATTAAATAACATAACAATTGTTTTACGATTGTTTGATTACGTTTTCCAACATCGTTACTAGCTTCATTGTTGTTTACGTCATCGGTTGACATGGTGAAAATCGTCTTAATTAGAAATTGCGAAATTAAATAACATAACAATTGATTTACGATTGTTTGATTACGTTGTCGTCATGTTCAAAACCGTCTAATTTTGTTTTTTAATTAAAAAACATCTTTTTAAAAAAAAAATTCTAATTTAATTTTTTTTAGAAGAAGATTAAAGATAAGGTAACATGGATGGCTATGAGAAGGTAAAGTTGGAAATTCAATGCTAATTATTTAGTAATGTATCGACGTTCTTTAACACTGTCAAAGAAGTAGTTACTTTCAGGATGATAGCTGGTGTTTTGGACTTCAACTCCATTTTCGAAAATCTTTTCTCCCGCTTGCCCACAGGCCACAACATCGCACCTTGACTTGAAATGACGATCAAATTTAACTCGTCACGAAATTAGCTCGATTATACTTCGTCGTACCGGTCTGTTTATCTTTTATTTTGAGGTATCTCAGTCAATTGTTTCCTTTTCTATTTTATGAATGCCTTTAGTGAATAAATTGATCATTTACATACAATTTGGTCCATTTATCATCTAATAATTGACTCTGATTCTTTCCTTAATCTTTAAACCAAAGATAAATAAATGATTGAGACAAAGAGAGTATCATACACGAAGACATCAAACCTAAAACCATCTGAGCATAAAATGGTTGGATACGACACTAATGAGATGGTAATAGCAAATAATATCTATTACCGAGTCATTATGCTACCCTCTTACACCCTATATAGATTTAATACCACCCAGTAAGACGGTAAACAAGGGCGAAATTGAGAACACGAATTAGACCACGTCCGGTCTCTCCTACCTTTTCCTCCCTAGGGATGGTCAAACATTTGGGTAGACCCGCCTTCCCCTTGTTTTTTACCCAGCCTGATCTGACCCGTCAAAAAATAGGGTCAGCCCCAGGTCAAGCAAATCCAATCCGACCCGCCCTTTACCAACCCTGAACCCTACCCCGAGCCAATTATGGGTCTACCTCCACCAAACCCCACTCGGCTCATGTTGACCCATCACCTACCTTGGGTTCGCTTCCCAAACCCGACCCGGTCTGATCTGAATATTTAACCGCCCCTAGTCCTATCTAAAAGGATTCCTAATCTCAACATCTTTTGATATTACACGCACAATGACACAGTCACAAACTCTCAGTCCCTCACTAGTACAAATCCCACACCCCCGTCAATATTCCCTTCCATTCCAATATTCCATTTCTCTTACTAACTACTCCCTTCACACAATTATTTTCACCCCTTTTTTCCTTAACCAAGTGTATCACGTTACAGTATTCATAACCAATGAGTATTAAAATTTACAAAATTTATCATATTTAACTAAATATAATCAATTTTTTTATTAATAAAAAGACTTCTCATTTGCTTGGTCGTATAACATCGTAGGCAAAATTGTACAAACAACTATTTTAAGAACCGATTGGGATCTCACTACTGAGTCAGATTCCTTTCCATTTCTCATACTAAATGAAGGTTTATTTACTCTCAATGATCCAGATTAAGTTATATCAATGTAAATGAATGCTCAAAACTTTATCGATCAACAATTTAACATCACATAACATTTCCTAGAGAGAGAATTATAAGCGCGAAAAGTGTTTAATGCCTAGCTTAATACCATTATTATAAATACTATAATTATTAATTTTCCCATATACTTGTATATAATAGCACTGATTAAATTCAAAATTCAAAAATGTATTACAGGACATAGAAATCGTAATATGATTGAAAACCACTATAGAATATTAGAATACATGTTAATATAGTTATATTTGTACTTACTATTCACAACAAAGTGGCTGTAGTTTAGTGGTAAGAATTCCACGTTGTGGCCGTGGAGACCTGGGCTCGAATCCCAGCAGCCACATTTTTTTTGAATTTAATCCTTTTTTTTTGTTGAAGCTCCTGTCTGTAATGCTATCACACACCCCTAACTGTAAGTCTGTAATGCTATTATCTTCCGGAAACCCCCAAGGTCAATTTTTTAAAGTCGTATTACAGGGCGGACCGTCACAACATGCATACAAACAATGGATCTTGTGCCAAAACACGAACAACTCAAAGCCGAATTTGAGGCATGTGATTATCTACGTAGTAGAAACGAGTACAACTTCCATTGAACTCTTCTATACAAAAAATATATAGTATAGTATTAGTATAAAGTATAAGCATAAGGGATTTATACATCTAATGCTTAAATGATCGATTTCCTGTACATATTGTACGTCTGTACAGAAGCTTCATATTTGCATAATTACATCCCTTCTAACAGAGTGATCGATACCAGAAACTCATCATCTTCCTGATTTGTTGAAGACTTTGGAGAGTGTCTCAAAAATGAATATAACTACTCTTGTTGACAAAAATATTTTGTAGCGCGCTTGCTTGAGTCGGAAGAACTAATTGAAGATCGCCTTGAGATGTCATTAGAACTTGAAATTCTGCTGTAAGTAGAATACTATCTCTTGCTGCAATGTCATCAAACAGAATGAAGATTATACACTTAGATTTCCGAATATTTATGGAGAAGATTTGCCTGAACCCTCAATGCCCGCCTTAAAGGCTTCAGCAGTTCTGCCTAACGGGGTAAGGATTGGTCGAAGTAGAACATTAGCGGCATTAAAACGATACTGAACATAAATTGCTTCTGCCTAACTTCAGTCGACGATTAATTCACAACAATATAGAAATGCAGACAAAATGAGGCTACTTAAATCCTACTCTGTATTATTTCAAAACCAACAAATAAGACGGAGTAGGATTTAAGTTCCATCCGATGAATTCTATGGGTAATTCGCTAGGTTAAAAGTCAAAAGCCTAAACTAATGTAGCTCCTTAAACATTTGTTTAAAAACAGAAAAATAAGTTTAAAAATGAAATAAAGGGGAAGCTAGAAACCCCTTGACATGCTCGAAAGTCTTCAATCAATAAGTAATTTTCAATTATGTGTAGACTGTAGAGTAATAATTCATGAAACGATCCTGGATTCGACAATTCCCACTAGGAGCTATGGAGCAAAGCTGTCCACTTAAGCAAAAGTTACTCTATCTTTTAGGGGCCATAATGCTTAAATGCTTATCCACGCCATTTAATAACTTTAAACTTGCTGCAATTTGTATTTGTATAGTAACTCAACTACTTGAGGTATAAAATTGTTGTTTGGACCTATACTAGCTCGCTCATCGCATATAATAAGGTAAACAAATGAATGTAATGTCAAGTGTCAAGCGAGAACATACAATGAGAGAGATGAGGAGGCATCCTGCAGCGCCTGGAAATAGCGCGTACCAGAAATTCAAACCGTGAAATTTTGCTCCATCGATGAACAACAATGGTAAGCTTGCAGCTACATAATCAGACAGAAAACAGTTTTAAATTAGTAAGGGAATAGCGGACTCTATAAAACAATATCAGCTTGTAGTAATAAAAGGAAAATACCGGGAGGGTGAGTGGACTTGGTGAAGATCATGAAAGCGAGGGATGCAGCTAAAGCGGTGCTCCTGGCAAGCCAACCTGGGCCGAAGACTGAAAATGCCAACACTCCTATTGCCGCGCATCCAATCTGAGCCATGAACATGTTGTATTTCTGCATAATATATCAGCAAAAAAATAGCATAAATAACTTGCTAATAGTAAATATACTTAGTAAACATACTCGATCAGTTCATAATAATGGTGGATACTTCATGAATCATGATGCATAGGTGTTATTTTGAGCTAGGGAAAGCCTGAAATCAGAAGTCTTGTCTACTCGTGTCCGTGTTTGAAATATTAACTACCCTCCTGCCATTGAACAAACGGACCATGACCTTAAAAAGCCAATAGGGTTTGGGATTTCTGCAACAGGCGGAGTATATAATACAGGAATAATTCCAAAGGGTCTAAGGTTTAAGCTTTCTCGAGACTATTTCTTCTAAACTTCGAGTATGTGACTCTCGAGTAGCTATACCACAGCTCACCAAAAGTATGGTTAGAATAATATTATCCTCCTAAAAATCAAATAATATAAATGGTCAAGAAAGACGGAAAGAGACACCACAGTGAGTTATTTCACATCATAATGATGGATGAAAGGTAGAGCCACAAATGTGTGGTAAGACAAGGAAGGCCACAAGGGGGACCAAAGCATAAAAAAAGTGCCCAGAAAAAATAAAGACATACCCTTGCCGCAGGAGATTTAGGTGTGATGAATAACACAGCACATACTGCCCCTAATGGCGCTACCGTAATCGACACTCCTTTTGTTGCTAGCACCTGATCGACCTTCCCTAACATCGCCATTGCCGCAAATGCACCTGTTCATCGTTTTAAGTTAGCGGACTATATTAATATATCTAAATCGCTAATTTCTATATGAGACGATGTTATAATAGTTTTGTAGGACAAAAAGGCCTTTCTAAGCTAAAATAACTATCAACATTTGGCATTTTCAAATACCCTATTCAAATGAACGAGTATTAGTTGAAGACCTTAGTTATGCCGGGAGGGGACCTGATCATGCATGCATTTACTCCATATGACACAAAAGTAAGAATATACTCCTATGACAAATCAAATAGAGTTTTAATCTAACATGTCTATTAAAAAAATAGCTACTAGCTAGATGAATTAGGGTACCCTATTATTTTCAAATTAAGTTAAGGTCAACATATAAATAACCCTTGTTAATTATGCATTGACTATTGCAACACAATCATACGCTTTTATTACGCTAAAGTGCACCAATACTCAAGATGATAAAAATCACGTAACAACAACGACAAGCATATATACATCAACCAAGTTGGTACACTTGCTATCGATTATTATAGCAGTGTTAAAACTTATGAACGATAACTTAATTTAGTTTAATTTAGTTTATAGTCATTATTATTCAAGAATATCGTAATCTCGCATTAATAAGGCAGCAGTGGAGTCAGGATTTAAAACTTAGCGGGACTCAAAATTAATTCCTCTGGTTGAGGCAAGCGCCCCTGCTAGCCCTTCCTTATAGCAAAGGAAATCATCCCAGGGTTATCGTGACAACCGAGTTTAAATCCGAAATAAACCAGATGGTATATATACCCAACTAAGGACAACAAAAAGGAGAGGCATGCATATCATACCTAAAGAAGGCCAAAGAACATCACTCAAGGAAGGAGAAGGAGATGCTTTATCAGGAGACCAAGTGTCCCAAAGAGGTGCACCCACGTTCCCAATTGATGAAGAAACAACCCCAACATTATTACATCTCTTCTTATTATTATTTCTTGTAATCAAAGGATCATATTTAACACCAAAACCAACTTCATTAATATTAACATTATTATCAACATTATTTTTCTTATAATACAATGAATTTAACCCATTAATCTTGTAATTTAATGAGGTAAAACAAGACAATAATGGGGGAGAAAATAATAAACTTTTATTTTGTGCAATAATTTGCAAACCCATAATTTTATGTAATATTTTGTTATATACAAATTTGAAAAAAATGATAATTTTTTCTGCAAAATTATGGGTTTTTTTTGGTTGCAAACAAATCTAAGTTTATTTTGTTAATTGTGCCTTATAAATGTAAAGAAGATGTATGTGGGAGAGAGGGTTATGAATGGAAGTTGACTGTTGAAGAATTAAAAAGAAGAAGAAAGGGTAATTAGTATGAACTTTTAGTAAGGTCGAAAGGTCAGTTTTGAGAAGAAGCATGTGGCTATACGATATTATGTCTAGCTCTCTTTCATCATGCATGTTTTCCTACTTGTCCTATTTTTATTCGCACAAATTCTCATTAAAAACGGACATTATTTATCATAAACGGAAGACAGATAGTGCCCCTATTACAATATGCAGTGACATTATTTACAGGGTATTCCATTTTCCTCCTACTTGTCTTATTATGAAAGGAGTATTATCCGTTTTCAACTTGTACTGTGACGAATAGTCTCCGTCACCAACAAAAGAATTTGTTTTATTTGATCTTTCTATCATCACTTGTTTTCTCATTGGTATGTCTTACGTGAGATAGTTAGAGAGTTGTGTCTTATCTTCTACTCCCATGAAATATACTCTTTTTGGTAAATAAAGTTTATAAGAATTTTATAATGTGTGGCATAAAATGATAGATTCTAAATTTCCTTTTCTTTTCGTAGCTCATTCATGTACAAAGTCGGTTTGGCAAGGCATTTCCGCCTTTCAGGTATCTAATTTGGTCAAAATAGCTTATTTGACCAAAATTTCAGGTACCTTATTTTTTTGTAAGCGTAATTAAATAAGCTACCTAAAATGAAATGTTATCTAGGGTAACATTTGAGATTTCACGTACCTGATTTGATTTTCCTTTTTTACCCCTTAAGTCTATAATACTAAATAATTATCATATCCTTTTACGTAATTTCATCAATATCAGTTACCTTTTCAGTTAGTTTGTCAAACATCTTTTTGTATAATCAGCTACCTTATCAGTTCCTAATTTTCAATTATCTTATCAGTTAACTTTTCAGGTTTCAGCAAACAGAACCAAAGATTACTGTTTAAAGGACTTTTTACCATTTCTTTTCTATACCTTATACTTCCCCAAAAAACAAAACAAACAAACACTCCGCTCTGGCGCTCTCTAATTCTTTTCCTCACCAAACTAATCAAATCTGACAAATTATTCAATTATAAACGCTAGTTTTTCTTATATCGATCAAGTAATGATTTTAATTTTATTAATTACTCCACATGTTTTATCAAATTAGAGATATTAAATTAATTTAATTAGATTAAAATAGGGTTTGGAGAAATTACCTAAACCTAAACCTATGGTCGAATAATCTAAACAGATGAGCGAAAATACAAATTCCAACAACCAAGTTCTTGTAGTAGCAATTTGTTAAAAAGTTACAATCAAAATAATCGTTTTTTTGTTAAAAATTGTAACACACCCAATTAAATTACCAAGTTCTTTGAGCAGCTTTTACTCCCTTTCTCAAACAAAAATCTAACAAGGAGCTTGAAAAAATAACCATGAATAGGGATTCGTAAGTAGAAAATCCATTCACTCATAAATGGTATACATGAATGAACATAACCTTTTCTTTTTCGCTTAATTTCATCATATTTCAAATTTTTAGTTCAGCTTAATTAGACTTGGATAAGAGTGCGGGCCAAGCTTCAGCCCGCTAGCCTGAACTCCTTACCCGCAAAACCCATGATCTCCATCGAGTTGAGCTCGGGATGTGAATGGTGTAGCCTGGCCCGGAAAAACCTCAGCCCACTAGGCACCATGTCTAGCTGAACCGGTTCAGGGCCATCCCAGCCCAGCCCGTGCACCCCCAACCGGTGTTGTGGGCTCGGGCTCAACGACTCACTCCCTCCCAACCCGACCCGCAAAATGATGTTGAAATCCCAGTAAGGTCTGACTCAACTGTACATTACACTAGATTACATAATTTAGCACACAAATTATAAAAAGAGTTGACACAAAATCCTACTTAATTACGCATAAATAAAGGTTAGAAGAGAGTTTATTACCATTATCAACGATCAAGTAGTACTTCATTTGATTAATTAATTTATAAAGCATGACACTTTTAGTTGGTGAGACTTAGGAGACCATGTGATAAACAATCAGGGTTTCTAATTAAATCACATATCCGTCTTGCTTTCATTGCTTAAATGCATAAACTTTTTGTCATTTTGCAATCCAACTTGGTCCAATTGCTTCGATTTAATCTTATTTTTAAGGTAATAAAGTCTTCAGATAATAAGATGGATATTTTTGATCAAATTTTTAAAATTTAAGAAAATCAGTGATGCTTGAGGTGTCTAGAAATTGATTGGGTTGTGTGGTATGGAAGTTTTTCATGAAGGTCAAGGTTCGAAATAAGATAATGGTTCTTGATTTGGGGAGAGGATTATTTGGATGCAAATCCATGTCCCACATCATATTGTAAAGGTGAAATGTTGTGCTATTGTGGATTGTGGATATCGATGGAGCAGAGACCCAACAAGAGGTGTGAACGGTTCCGTACAACAAGTGGTATCAAAGTCCAAGGTTAAAACTTGGGCCTATAGAAGGCCCTACAACGTACGAATGATGGAGAGTTTAGAGAGCGGAACGTATATCATTAAAATCGTGAGGGTTTGGTCCAAAGCGGACAATATCGTACTATCGTAAATCGTGGACACCGATGCAGCAAAGACCCAACAAGAGGTGTCAATGCCTCTCGAACTACTCAAATGGAAGTGTATAATACATATTTTTCAGGATTATAAGGTCTCAGAACAAAAATGTCACAAATCACACGGGAGATTTCTCAGTCCGACCAAGGGTCTCACAAAATTTGAGGAGCAAAAGAGGACATTTGAGACTGCTAGTGTGCAACAAACCAGTCTTTAACGAAAATCAGAGACTCGATAAAAATGGTTTAATACTTGATATTTGTTGATGAAATCGAATAGGGTAACTTCTAAAATGTGTATAATACACGTTTTACGGGATTCTAGGGTCCCGGATAAAAAATATCCGTAAATCACACGGATGATTTCTTGGGTCTGACAAAGCAGCCTCACAAAATTTGAATTGCAGCAGATGATATTTGAGGTTGCAGGTGTGCGATAAACCAGTATTAGGCAGAAATCGGAGACTCATTATAAATGATTTAATACTTGTTATTTAGGGCTTACAGGGTAACTCCTGAGGTGACCCCGGAAACGTGGCGGAAAAATCGGGAGAAAAAGAAAGACGGCACGATACAGCCTCCTTAACGGCTCAAAATAGAGTGTATAATACACGGTTTTCGAAATTTCCGGGTCCCTAGAACAAAAATGTCCGCAAATCACATGAACGCTTTCTCGGGTCAAACAAAGAAGCCTCAAAATTTTTGAGGATCAACTGATAACATTTGAGGCCGTCGGTGTGCGATAAACAGTCTAGGACGAAAATCTAATACTCAATGAGATTGGTTTAGTACTTGTTATCTGGTTTTGAAATTGAATAGGGTAACTCCAAAAGTTTTCCTGGATACGTGGTAGAAAAATCGGGAGAGATAGAAACATAACCCGGTACGGCCTCCTGAACGGCTCAAATTGAAGTGTATAATACACAGTTTCGGGATTTCAGAGTCCCGAAAAAAAAATGTCCGTAAATGACAAAGACGGTTTATCGGGTCAGATAAAGCGGCCTCACAAATTTTTAGGAATAAAGGATGACATTTGAGGTTCTTAGTGTGCGCTAATTAAGTTGGAGACGGATATTGGATACTCGTTGAAGATGGTTTAATATTATTTATTTGAGGCTGAAATCGAATAATGTAACTTCTGAAGCGACTCCGAGCACGTGGTAGAAAATCAGGAGAGAAAAAAAAAACACGACCCAGAACGATCTTTCGAGCGGCTCAAATTCAAGTGCATAATACACGTTTTTCGGGATTCTAAGGTTTCAGAATAAAAGGACCGTAAATCACACGGATGATTTATCGGGTAAGAAAAAGCGGTCTTGCAAAATTTGAGGAGCAACAAAAGACATTTGAAACTGCTGGTGTGCGATAAACCAGTCTGAAGTAGAACTCGGAGAGTCGTTAAAAAAGGTTTAATACTTGATATTTGGAGATGAAATCGAATAGGGTAACTCCTGAAGCAACCCTGGATATTTGGTAGAAACACCTGGAGAAAAAACAACATGACCCGGTACTTCCTCCGAACGGTTTAAATTGAAGTGTATATAATACACGGTTTCAGGATTCCAGGGTTTGAGAACAAAATTGTATGTAAATCACAAGGATGGTTTCTCGGGTCAGTCTAAGCGACTTCACAAATTTGAGAAAGAAAAGTGGATATTTGAGGCAACCAGTGTGCGATAAACAAGTCTTTGGCCGAAATCGGATAATCGTTACAAAATGGTTTAATACTTCTTGTGTGGACTTGAAATAGAATAGGGTAACAAGCTCCATTTTAGATTATCGTCTTTTCATGATCGAAAATGTGGTGGAAAAACCGGGAGAAAAATAAAGACGACCCGATACGTTCTCCTTAACAATTCAAAACAGAGTATAATACACGGTTTTCGGTATTTTTGGGTCCCGAAACAAAAGTTTCCGCAAATCACAAGGAAGGCTTCTAGGGTCAAACAAAGCAACCTTAACATTTTTGAGGATCAACTGATGACATTTGAGGCTGACGGTGTGCGATAAACCAGTCTCGGGCGAAAATCGGATACTCGTTGAAATTGGTTTAATACTTTTTATTTGGTTATGAAATTGAATAGGGTAACTCCAGAAGCGATCCTGGACACGTGGTAGAAAAATCAGGAGAAATAGAAACACAACCCGGTACGACCTTCTGAACGGCTCAAATTGAACTGTATATTGAAGTGTATAATACAAGGTTTTGGATTTCAGGGTCCCGAAACAAAAATGTCAGTAGCGCAAAAACATTTTCTCAAGTCAGATAAAACTGCCTCACAAATTTTTAGGAATAAAGGATGACATTTAAGGTTTCCAGTGTGCGATAATTAAGTCAGAGATGGATATTGAATACTCGTTAAAAATGGTTTAATACTATTTATTTGAAGTTAAAATTGAATAATGTAACTCCTGAAGTGATCCCGAACATGTGGTAGAAAATCAGGAGAAAAAAAAACACGACCAAGAACGACCTCTCGAATGGCTCAAATTGAAGTGTATATATAATACCTGTTTTTCGGGGTTCTAAGGTTCCGGAATAAAAATGTCCGTAAATCACACGGATGATTCTAGAGTCAGAGAAAGCGTTCACACATAATTTGAGGAGCAACATTGGACATTTGAGGCTGCCAGTGTGCGATAAACCAGTTTTGGGCGGAAATCAAAGACTTGATAAAAATGGATTAATACTTGTTATTTGGAAATGAAATCGAATAGGGTAACTCATGAAGCGACCCTGGACATGTGATAAAAACTATGAGAAAAAAAAGCATGACCTGGTACGGTCTCCTAAACGGCGCAAATTGAAGTTTATTAATACACCGTTTTCGGGATTTCAGGATTTTAGAACAAAAATGTCTGTAAATCACAAGGACAATTTTCTCGGATCAAACTAAGCGTCTTCTCAAATTTTAGAAAGAACAGTGGACATTATTTGAGACTGCTAGTGTTCGATTAACCAGTCTCGGCAGAAATCGGATACTCGTTAAAAATTGTTTAGTACTCCCTCTGATCCAGACCAAAGGTAACATTGACTTTTTGACACTATTGCTGTAGAGAATCTTTGATATTATTTGTAATATATAAGAGAAAATATAGTCATGTGAGATCTTGTTTGATTTATCGTAATGAATGCTATAAGAATATCAAATTTTTATAATTTTTAATAATCTGTATCTAAAGATATCCACGTTGCAAAACGCGTCTCGACAAGTGTGAAAAAGTCAATGTTACCTTTGGTCTGGATCGGAGGGAGTACTTATTATTTGGGACTCAAATTGAATAGGGTAACTTCTGAAACTACCCCAGATAGTTGGTAGAAAAACCGGGAGAAAAAAAAACTTGGGCATAGGCCTTACAACGTACAAATGGTGGAGAGCTTAGAGAGCGGAACATATATCATTCTATACCGTTTGCAAATCTCATTTGTGTCAAGCCCGTGAATGAAATGTCGGTGAAGCATCGAGTCAAGACTTGAAGATGCATGGAATTCCTAGCTCGGGGTGGAGTCTTGAGCAAGCTCGGTCAAGGGAAAAATCAATGAAAGGCGCCATACGTCTTATGGGACGCTTAAAACCGTTTGTGTACTAGAACTTTTGATCAGGTGTACCCTTATTAGGTTGAGTGCCACAGTCCTAGTAGGTCCTTATGAGGTTGGATGTCGGAGACTCCGTTAGTCGTCATAAGATAGTTTTATAGTAGTAAGTTGTGTAGAATAAATTATCATAATTATCTTAATTAAACTTTGTTAGGGTTGAATTCATACATTGTGGAATTGGTGATGATATATAATTAAATAAATGGTCAAAGACAAGGCAAAAACATAAGGAATAAGTAAGGGATTAATGAGATTCCATTACCAAAACCATAGGAACAACTTAAGAGACCAAATGCAATTGTCCCATTTGATTTACCAGAAGTCGGCCTTGCTTGTTTCATGCCATTTTATTACCTTTTAATTTAAGGTGTGGTCTCACGTTTTGTCATCTGTGATTTAGGTGCTTATGTCATTTTTTGTGCAATTTCACAATTACACTTTTCCAAAATTAACTACTCCACTTGTTATCGTTACTGTATAAGAAATGGTTCTCAGTCATCCCATTAAGATTTTGGTTGAAATTATATTCTGATATGATATCAGAGCCAGCGTGTTCAAATGATCACAAATACAAATCCTAAGAGTCCCACAAAAATCGCACAATTGGAATTTGAACACATGATATGGGTGAGTATGTGCGCTATCCACTCTTTGAACTTAATGAACATTCGAGCTAGGAAGTGTGTTAAGGTTTAACATCTTGATTAGGCCTCAACCAATACTTTAAGATTTGAATAGTTTTACTCAAACTTGTCTTCCAAATACAATATCCTGCAAAGAATAAATGTTTTCCCTTCCCAAGATCTTTGCGCCAAATCAAAAATAAATAAATGACTTTAAAAATTAAGGGCGTAATCCGAATATCCAATAGCCGTCGACAGTTTTTATTTTGAGAAATGTCAAGATAAGAAGATCGATCAGGTCCCAATTGTAGCAAAGACTGATCTTGGCCTTGTTTCCACAGGTCGTTTTGTTGGGCTTATTCGAAGCCAATAACTGGCTGCAAGATTTCGCTCTCTGCATAGCGAGAGCATTATTCTGCACTCTCGAACAAAAAAAGCGTAGCATGATAAATCTCTTACGGTTGGAAGCTTGAGCTCCAAATGATAGCATACCATGGCTGCCCTTTGAGTACGCCTATACGCTACTTCCTTTAGTTGAACTTGTAACCTTCAAGACCGTCTGCCCAGTCTGCCAATTCGCTTTGGACAAAGTTCGTGGTAAACTACCATTCAGGCCCCATATACCGTTAACCTCTTAACACGATCAAGGAATTTTCAAACCTAGCATAGTAACAGCAGTTCAATCTCTCTTACCTGTTTTCTTCAAGTGGAGCATTTGCAAAAGACGGTGTTGATAGGACAATAGTTGCCACGAAGAGAAAACACAATCAAGTCTTAATTGAGGAGTATTAACATCGAAAGGCAAGAGCTTCAACTACAAGGATAAATGGAAGAAAACCGCGATATGCAATGCCTAAAAAGTATTTATTCCACCAGTATCTGGAAAGAGTTTCGGGAAAGAATTTTAGAGAAAATTGCCACAAATATCGAAAGTTCAACAAGGCCTTTCCATTGTTCACTATATAAAGAAAAAGAAAGAAAATGAGACCAATCTTGCAAAGCCTATGGGAATTATGGAGTAAAACACTTGCCCAATCCCGCTAAAAAAAAATGGGCAGGACAAGATGGGCGGGATGGTTCATGAACAACTCTGGTGCATAACAACGATTAATAGACAAAGGTTTAATAGCTTGTAACAAATAATAGCCCTATACAATATATGCAATTGGCCATTGGTGAAAAGGGGATGAATATCGGCACCCATGCAAACTTTTTGTATCAAAAGACCAAAAGCATATAACACAAAGACGAAAGTTGTTTGCAAAGCTAACTCACAACTACAAGCTAAACTAATTTTTACCCTCGGCAATCATATACTCTGTAGGACTTAGACTGTGTATGCTCCTTGGATCGTCTCGATGTCAAGCCCCTTCAGCTTCACCACGGAGTCAACGTGCCCTTTCAGTGTATGAAGCTCCCTTAACCTATAAGAAGCCAAGTAATGTGAGATGTGAGCACGAGAATTTATAGTAAAATGGATTGACCTTATATGATATTAACATGATGTCGCGCAAGAGAGTAAATGAGACGACAGGACTGCAAACAGTACCTGGCCATTTCAGCTCTTCTTTTGGCTTCCTCGGCCATTTGGTTCAGATCATGGTAGCTTGTTCGCTCTGTGAACATTGTTGCCTCAGGCATTTGCAAACCATGAAGGGTTCTTTGTGCGTGTGCCCATTTAAGCTCACGTTCCTCCTTTCCGAAGTCCTTTTTCTTAGTGAAGGCAATCTAAAGAAACGACAAATTAGTTAAAATGGTCACAAAGCTGTGGAAGTTCACAGTAGAGACAATTAAACCAACACATACCCTTTGTTCAATTACAAGGTCCCATGCTCTTCCACTCAGAACATAGCGAATGAAGAATTTTATAAAATCGAGTGGAATATAGAAGATGAGATTATACAACCAAATCACACCAGCCCAACCCCAGCCAATCCCCTCAACAGCTGCAAAAGCCCAATTTGCATATACTGCAATAAGAGTAGCAATCTGCAAAGTGGACGATCCGCGTAAGAGACTCTCAAATACAGAAATTGTGAGTAGCACAATTAATAATGGGGCCTGAATTAGATTTATGTAAATACGCCGGCAAAAAAAATACCGCAAAAGACGGTTTGTTTTGAGAGTTGACAATAGCTTAAAAAAAGTATTCTTTCTGAGTACGAAGAAAAAGGAGATTCTCTGAGGAATTACCAGCTGGGCAATAATAAAAGCTCCAACAAGAAATAGGCCAGGACGTTCAACAAAAGACCAACTTCGAGATCGAGTGACAAATATAAGAGCCTGACTAATGGTGCTGACTTGAAGATATATTGCAGAGGCAAGCTTGTGTGTGATAACCAGACTCGCCTCAGGAGTTGTAGCTGATGACTTACCCAAGTGTGCAACTCCAAATATTCTCTGCAAAATAACCAGGAAGTAAATTAGTCATCACAGCTATAAAATTACTACAGAAACTGTAGGCAACTATAGCACAAAAAATCAAAAATTTATTAAAGTTGAGTTTAAACAAGTCAAACAGATTGGAATCGAGTCATTACAAGTCTGACTCACTTCAGGTGCGTTATTGTAAGGTAATTTTCATTACAATCAGGTCATGTTGATCATGACTCTTCATATAGAAATCAAACTAGTCAGTGGTTGGATCAAGTTTGCCAGGTCTAGGGTGGTCAGCGCAAAACATCATTAATTCAAGTAAAGCAAGTTGCAACATTCAACAACTGCAGTCTGGCCCAGATCATCCAATTCAGAATTTGAGTAATGAAAATCTGCATACCGGGAAGAAATCAGTCTCATATGCAGCCCAGAAAAATATAACTGTCATCATGGCCAAGTAGCTTCCAATGACAACTCCCGTGGCAAAAATCTCAGATAACTTCCAGCTATCTGGCATAGGAGATGGCTTTACTCTATCCTTTGATATAGTCATTATGGTACCTGCAACACCAACATGCATGTAAATTGACAAACACATCATACACAAATCTCATAGGAGGGTATGACAATGAGCTCGCACGACTGAGGTGCTGATAGAATGTATGGGAGATTTTCAAGGGGAAAAAATCCAAAGAAAAATGTCATAAGCAGGAAACGTTTGGGCCAAGATTGATATACAATATAATTGGGAAAACAGTGGTTCAATGATCATAGTATCAGACTAGGAAAGCAAGTTAAAGCCTTGGGGGCACCATATTGGCTGATCTAGGAAAAAATCTTTAGAGATCCCTTACAATTTTGGTAAGAAAAAGTTACAGTAACATTTTTTATTTGGAATACGTAACGGGTAAAATGCACAAAAATATTTAGGTTTTTGGGTGTCTCACGACTACGGAGGCTCCTAGGTAGATCCGCCAATGCATCGAGCCTATATGTCGTTTCAACCGGTACGAGTGTCTTAAGTAACATAACATAAGAGACAAGGCTCTAAAAGTGGTTGGAATTTGGGAATAAGCTTTAACCATATAGGCGTATACACAAAAAGGACAAGGTCTCAGCATAGACCTATTAGTAACATTTCAAGATAAAGATATGGACAACCGTAAAGATATGAAGAGAAGATAAGAGTACCATCATTGAGAATGGCAATGATCAGCACCATGAAGGGAGGGAAATCAAATTTCCATATGAGAGCCAGCAGCATGAAGCCAAGCTGCCATTTTAAAAAGAAACGCAGTGAATAAGACATTCTGCTTATAGCCAATATACACCAGCCACAAGGGCTGTAGTCTGATGTCATTGTGCCAGTTTTAGTAACAACCATATTGATATTGTTGAAAATTTGCTAACTTACCACAATACGAATAGTAACAGAAACGGCATAAATCTGAAAAGGCAAAAAAAATTAATAAATTAATAATTAGCAATGAAAAAGTAAGGATTGATCTTTGCAACCATACAAACATTTATCATACTGATAAGTCGCCTCCTTGCATAAGAAAACAGATACACCATCGTACACTGCCATCAGATAGATAACTTACCGTGTAATTTTTCATTCTCTGAAAGATTGCTCGGCTGGTTAAAACAGCACTAATAATAACACTTAGACCAGGCTCGGTGAGGACGATATCAGAAGCACTGCGAGCAGCGTCTGTTGCATCAGCTACTGCTATACCAATATCAGCTTTCTTAAGAGCGGGAGCATCATTGACACCATCCCCTGTCATCCCGCAAATATGCTTCCTTGCTTGCAACCTCTTAACAATTTCATATTTGTGCTCTGGATCGTGTTACAAGGTCAAAACAGTCAATTATATTTCAGAAACTAAAATTTGCCTGCTCTACAAAACACATTCAGAGTTTCAGACTAACAGAATTTTAAATAAAAATCAGCTAGTCTTGTAGAGTTGTAGGAAACAATCTCAAATGTGAGACCAGCTGAAATCCTTGTTTTAGTCATTTAATAGGTTTGACAAAAGTAACAGAGGTTATTTACCAGGAAAGACACCAGCAAATCCATCCGCCTTTTCAATCAGATCATCAATAGGCAAAGAAGCGATGGACTCATCCTTGCTTTGGCCCAATAAAGAAGATGAGGGATACATGTTGGTACCCATACCCAATCGACGACCTGTTTCCTTACCAATGGCCAGCTGATCCCCTAATGACAGAAAAACAATTCTTAGAACGGATGGAAAGATAACATTCATTGGAATTGGCTTCTTACATCGTGGAAGAAGAAAATTGTTTACAACAACGAAAGAAACATACCAGTGATCATCTTAACATTCACTCCGAGATTCAAAGCCCTTCTAATAGTTTCTGCACTGTCATGTCTTGGTGGGTCAAACAGAGGCATGAGGCCGATAAATTGCCAAGGGCCACCAGGACTTTCTTTCACACCTTCTGGAACTTCCTGAGAATTCAGAATCACATATCAATATTCTCGTAACAAAGCAAGTACTTCACTTCCAACATTTCCTATACTTTATGGGATTGGTTGAGGCTCACTTGGTATGCTACTGCGAGTGAGCGCAGGCCACGTTCCGCAAATTTATCAATAATAGCATGTACTCTTCTTTCTATATCCGACTTGTTATGAGCAAGATTCAAGATCTACAAATCACAAACAACACAAGTACAAATATTAAAGCAAGATATGACTACCTCCGTCCAAAATTTATTGCCCATGTAACTTGTGTTTAACCAATGTCAACTTTGACCATTAATTTCTCCACATATATGTAGTTACACTGTAAAATTTCATACTAGATTGACAACTTTCATATCATCATAAAAAAGTTGTAACTATTCTATCCTGTGAGCAAATATTGGTCACGGTGAACGTCATCTGACCCCCAAAGTGAAATGGTGACAATGTATTCGATGGATGGAGATAAGATTTACAACATACCTGTTCCGGGGCACCTTTGCTAACACGATGCATTTTACCATTGCTGTCAAAGTAAGTCAACGCTGTCCTTTTGTCAGTTGGATTAAATGGCAAAAAGTGTATCTCTCGAATGCCAGCACGGGCCTACAAATGTGAAGACACATAACTCAAGCCACAAGTAAGAAAAAGTAAATTGTTAAATAAATAAATAAAAAATTAAACATCAGACAACTAACCTCCTTAGGGTCGGCTAACATGTTAACTATGGCTGCATCTATTGCATCTTGGTTTTCTGTTCGAGATGCTCGAGCTGCCATTAAAACAACAGTATCGGCATCTATACCTTTCGCAAAGACCTGCAAGTGAGGTTGTTTACAGCTTAATAGCATGAATCATAATAATGCTCCAAGTAAGACAGATAGAGGTCAAACAACTTACTTCAATCAGATTTTTGTCCACCGTGAGCTTGTTCAATGTTAAAGTTCCAGTTTTGTCACTACACAGCACGTCCATACCAGCCATTTCCTCTATAGCAGTCATTCTTTTGGTGATAGCTCCCTAAAGACAGTTATAAATGGCTTTAGACCTTACAGAAACTCATACGAAACAATCTTACATGTGGGATCAACTCATTATCCCTATAATTAAATGAGAAATACAAAAAGGATTCAGGTTGGTCACACATACTTTCTGCCTTCCATTTAATTGTATATGTTTTCAAAATACGAGGGGAATATGAAAAAATGTATACTTTTAAATGGGGCAAGGCCGCAAGGGAAGTATAACGCAGTATGAGAAGGAAGTATACAAGATGCAATGAGCATCTTAATACCATTGGGGATAAGAGAAAAACCCAACCTGCTGAGCGAGTCTATGTGAACCAATAGCCATGGTAACTGACAGGACAGTGGGCATGGCAATAGGAATTCCTCCAATGAGAAGGACAAGCAAATTGTCAATACCAGGACGATATCCACGCCGTTGTATAGTGTACATGACAATGATTTCTACCAACATCCCAACAGCTATAGAACATATACAGAAGTTCCCGATAGCTGTTAAGACCTGCAAAGAAACAAAACATTTCAGAATGAATACAATGGGGATCCAGAATTCCGGTAAACAAGAAAAGTAGCCAACTTATGAGTTTAAATTCATTACCTTTTGGAAATGACCAACTTGGTTGGTTGAGTCAACAAGGTGGGCAGCTTTTCCAAAAAATGTGTGGACTCCAGTTGCAATGACGATAGCTTCAATCTCTCCTTGCTTGCAAGTAGAGCCCGAGTAAACACCATCGCTAGGGCCTTTTGTGACTGGGAGAGACTCCCCAGTCAATGCAGACTGCAAACGTTACAACTTCAGTAAACTAAAGACATCTTTAGAATGTCATGACACGAGTATTTGATACCTCTTTTGATAGTAGTAATTAACCTACCTGGTCAATTTTCAAAGGATCTCCCTCCAAGAGACGAGCATCTGCTGGAACAATATCTCCTAGTTTAATACTTATAATGTCACCAGGAACCAAGGCTGCTGCATCCTCCTCACTCCACCTCCCATCACGTAAAATCTACACATAGCACAAATAAGGATATTAAACTGCGAATACTAAAGACCACAACACGCAATTTATAAAGCAAATCACAAAAACTTATATGAGATGGTCATACATGTAAGACATAAGACTTTAGGCTACTCTTGCACGTGAGACCGTCTCATACAAGACTCACTGAAAATAGGTGATGCATACCTTTGCTTTTGGAGCCAAACGAGCCATAAGAGCTGCTGCGGCATTACCAGCATTGTTTTCTTCAATGAAACTGATAGTCGAATTAATGATCAACAAGGTAATGATACCCACAAAGTCTTGCCAGTCAGGAGGCTTATTCTGAGCACAATTAGACAGAGAACTTAATATCACTAACGGAATAATTAATGTACGAGTAAAAGGACATTGGAGTAAATATCCTTACCCCTCCATTAGCAAGTGCAATCGCCATGATGGCAGCCGCTTCCATGACCCATGATAGAGGGTTCCACATAAACCCTAAAAATTTCAAGAATTTGCTCTCCTGCAACACCCAAATAAGATGTTTACGAGACGGTCAATATTTTTATTCAACAAAGTTGAAAATATTCTACAATTCGCAGCAGATATTTTCACATACTTGACACTTCAAGGACTACCAGTCAACATTAACAATGAAAATGGGTACAATATTAAACATCCCCAAGATGAAAAAACTGCCAATTTCAAAACTTTCTATCAAGGATGCAAAATTTTGAGACTTGAAAAGTTACACTGCAGAAAAAAAAAAACTAGCAATAACAACATCAGACCCTTAATCCCTAATGATTTGGGTTCCACTAACATGAATCATTCTTTGGAACCGTCAATCGACACTTCATATTGCAGTGCATAAAATAAAACAAAATTGGTAATAAAATTAGCAACCTTTTTCTCCTCAAGTTTGTTGGGCCCAAAAATTCTTAATCTTTCTTCAGCAGCCTCACTAGTAAGACCCTCTTTGGTGCATCTCAAATTCTCAAACACTTCCTCAATTGGTATATTCTCCTGCACCCACAAATCATCAAACAAAAATAACAAAATCAGAAAATAACTTTACAACAACAACATTACCCCGATGCCTCAATGGCTCCCACAAATTGCGAGGTAAATAACTCGAGTAATAACAAAATAAAATACAAAAAAAAGATGTAAAAATTAAGATTCATCACCAAATCAACAGCCTCTTTCAGTACAGCTTCAAGACCTTCAGGGTTTTCAGCAGCCATTATTTTTTGCACAACTTTATCTCTCTACTTTCTCTCTCTATAACCTCAAAGATTCCTCCTTTTTCTTCTCCTAAAAAACCAAAACTCTAGATCATGAAAAGAAAGAAAAGAAAAGAAAAGAATAACTGCAACAGAAAGACCATGAGAAAAATAAACAAACAAAACCCCAGAAATATAGCAGATTTAACAAACAAATTAAAGATTACCCAATTAAAAAAATCCAATCTTTAGTAAAAATTAGTTAGGGTTGGCAAGAAATTAGCACAAATTAATGAATACCCAATTCAAAAAAACAAATCTTTAACAAAACCCAGAATTCCTAACAACTGAAAACACACTTTTATTCGACTTTAATTAGGTGTCGTTTAGTTGCCACGACGGAATTAATCTCCCTATCACTATTACCAGACCACGAAACGATACCTTTAGTATTATGTAACAGTTGATAACATTACATTACCTTCCTCACTCTCTTATCTTCCCTTCATAATAAATTTCCTCTATAATATTTATATTTATAATTATAATAATAAATATATTATAAATAATTTATTATTATTATTATTATTATTAAAATAATAATTTAATGAAAGGAGTGAAATTTGAGAGAGTGATGAACCCACCAAAGCCCCATGTGCATCTACTCTTATTCAATAAATGGCCCAATTGAATCCACTTCATTCTAGAATCAATATATCATTATTTTTTTTGTTTTATATAATATAATATTGAATTTAAATTTGAAATTTTAACTTTTTCCTAGATTTTTTTTGCTTGAATTACAGAGAATCCTGCAAAAAGAACTGCTGAAATAATTAACTAATTGATTAATTAATTAAATTAAACTAACCTGAAGAGATAGTTAATTAAGTGATTTAATCAAGTAACATGAAGGTTGAAAAATATTGGTGTGAATATATATATATATATATAGTAATACAAAAAGTCTCATCTAAAACGGCGTTATCCGTTTTAAGCTCAAGACCGGTGAAATATTATACCATCTGTGTATATATAAGATAAATATATATTATTTTTCTATATGCATTGTTTATACACAAATGCTATAATATTTGTTCCGTTTTAAGGATAAAACAGGTATTACTGTATTAAATAAGACTTATTTATATTATAATAAATAATGATGCATAAATGGTCAATCGTTGATTTGTTGGTGACCATTGTCTTCTTATCCGTACAAAGTACAACAGAGTCGTGAAATTAAAACTAACTAGTTGGAATATCAAATTATCAACTAGTAATATTTGATTAATAAGAATCCATTAATCGAATATACTAACGATTGTGTATAACGGTTTTACAGAAGATTTTTATAACATAAAATTTGACTTTATTGTTATTATATGATACGATTATAATACTTTTGACATAAAAAAAATTTATAACGAATAATATTTTCGATTAAACTTTCCCTCCAAAGACAATTTTTCCTTCTGCAATAAATATTTGATTATTAATAATCTAATCAAATATACAAACGATTGTGTTTAACGGTTTTATCCAAGACTTTTATAACATAAAGTCTGATTTTAATTTTATTATTATATGATTCGGTTATAATATTTTTGACATAAATAAACTTATACTAAGTAACTAGTATAATTCTCGTGCAAATGAGAAACTATGATATCGTTGTGTCTCATATGATAAATTGTAAAATAGAAGGTTCAATAATTTTATCCCGAATAAGATTAGTGTAATCTATGAATATTATTTTGTCAACATTGTTTTTAAAGAGAATGATATTATATGATTACATATTTACATCCACTCAAAACATAAGGGATATGCCGCGCATGATTTTACTCAATCCCGCGCATTTTTCACACTTATTCCAATTGTATCCCTTCCATTTTTCAACTAACAAGGGAGAAAAAAGAGAGAGAAACATGGGACAAATGAAAACCCAAAAAAATAATTTGCACACCGACACAGCGGCACCTCCCCCTCCACCCTTCCTGCACCGACACCCTCCCCCACCACCATACCAGCGCCGCTAACCATAAACCACTCCTCCCTGCACTTAAGTCGTCGATCACAGGCCACCGACGACAGCGGCGGCGGTTGACTTAGGGTTATTGACTACCGACAACTCTAAACCGCAAACCACCAGCGATAACTGGGAGGAGAGTTAGGTTGAAGCGCATGGGCTTGGAACAGGGGTGGATTCGATGATGAAGACGACGATTGGGCCCACAGATCACCGGCGACGACTTGATCTCGTAAACCACCGGTTTGGTTGAAAGTTGGGTTGATGTGGGGAGGGCGCTAGGGCGGAGCGGTCGATGGTTGAGAGAGATGGGGATGAACAAGGGAGAGTGGGGTGGGAGGAGGGGTGGTCAAGGTGGTGAGGGGTCGAAGGTCGGGGAAGGGGCTGTAAGTAGTTTAGGTTTTTTTGTTTATTATTATTATTATTATTATTATTTAGAAATGAGGGTATTATTGGAAAAATTTGACAAAATGCGTAGGATATAGTAAAAGTTTGTGTAGGATTTAACAATTGCGAAACATAAATAAGTAAACATTAACTAATTATTTTTTGAGCAAAGATATATAAAGAAAGATTTTATTTACTTATGCCAATGTAAATATAAAGAACATAATAATGAGATTAATTAATGAGAGTGTGAACCACTATTAGAAGATGAATAATTAGGGGGGAAACTTGAGCGAGAAAATTTAAGGCATCGTTTGGTTGCCCTTTCAATTCATGGGAAAATTAAAATCCCATGAATTGTAAAATGGGGAGGATGTTTGGTTGCCAATTTTTTTGGCAAAATGTAGGCATTCAATTCTCCTAAGTGTTTTAATTGCCTACATAATGGTGGAATTGAACTACCTAGCCCCTCATAGGTAGTTCACAACTCCTTTGGAATTCAACTCCCACATGCGCAACCAAACGACTTTCCCGAATTCTTGTGAATTTGTATACAGGAAAACAATTCACGTGAATTGGAAATTCCAGTGTTAGTTGAATTCCTTGATGAATCAAACGAGGCATAAAGTTTTGTTAACCTTTTAGTATATAGAGATATTTTCAATAAAACTTTCCCTCCAAAGACAATCTTCTCTCGGAGTAAAATTTTCCCTCCTACTTTCCTCTAAACAAAAAATGGAAGTTTTTTGTAGCCTTATCTTGTCTGGCAATATTACTCGCTGAGTGTACAAACCCCTTGGCCATTGTAGATTTGGTATATGATAAGTCACTCTTATAACGGGTATATCCGTCACAAGTTTGTAATGTGTCAAGTATTACCATATAGATAGATAAGACAAAAGTAAGAGTGCCTAGAAAATCACAAGTGACTTGTCTTTATCTATCCAAGTGATATTATTTGACTCGTCACAAGTTTGTGGCGAATATTACCCGTCACAAATGAGAATCTGTGCTCGGCATATATCTATCATCTTCCTTAGTTGTTGGTACGCAATCGTACTTTGAACCACTATCGAAACCGACTATTATTTTGTGATTAATTTAGAGTTTCGACAATTGAATTTATATATTAAGATTGTGTTTGGTAAAACTAGCTAAAAAGATAACTAATATTTCTTTCATTTTTATATGATGTACCCATTTTATTAAAATATTTCACTCATATATTCAACAAACAGACAAAGTATCTGATATTTGTAAAGGTAGGTAAAATTAGGGAGTGATAACGTACTTTTAAAAAGGCTTGCCTTGGTGCCGCCCTTAATTCATTTAACACCAAAACTTGAGAGAAATACTCTCTGTCACTCTCACTAAATTATTGATAGACCAAATTTTCGTACCCATTTATTTGTTTTTCGTAAAACTTTAATTGTTGATCGTTACATAGTAATTTCGTACCCCATTACATAATAAATATACTTATTTTATCTTTTATTATCATTTGTACCTATTTTATTACCTCTAATAATACTATTTTTTCTTAAAATTATAAAATAATCTCTCAATAAACTTATTATGAGACCAGATAATGTGCAAAATCAAAACCTTTTCTCCACTACGTATACGTGGCATTAGTAAAAAAAACCAATGGATTTATCATTACCCTTTCAAAAACATTTGTATTATACATCAGTAAGTCTCTACAAGTAGTTTGTAATGGGTCAAGTATCAGTGTATCACCCACATGGATAAATAAAACAAAATTAAAGTGCCTAACGAGTTACTTAGTGACTTGTTTTTATCCATTGTTGTTAAAATCGCGATCCGGATCGTAGGATCGTACAATCCTACGATCTAAAAAGTAGAAAACGATCCAAATCGTCGTATGATCGTTTTGGTGGCAGGATCGGTACAGGATCGGTCGGGATCAGGTAGAATCACATAGGATCGTTTAGGATCGTAAAATGCTTATTTGTGTTAGAAATTTGCGAGTTGGTTGTTCTTCTATACTTACAACTCTAAATTAAAGGTATATATAATATTTTGAGATAATTATTAAGACTTTCATGTCATTAAATAAACTTTTAACATTATACATCATAAATTATACTAAATTGTTTACATAGACTTGTTTATCCAAGCTATTTGTAGGATCTTACGATCCTACGACCCGATCCTACCAACCCTCTTCGATCCAAAGTAGAATCCCGATCCTAACAACATTGTTTTTATCTACTCATATGGGTTTTACTTGATCCGTCACAAGCGTATGACTGATACAGAGTAGTTGTTAAAGGTACATTTGTTTAGGATGATTGTATAGGAAGGAGAAAGTGATGAAGGGAGTGGAAATACAGCTAATAATGGCAAAAGAAGGGCACATGTAGATGTGTATGTTAGTAGACAATGTGTTTGGCTGCATGTAAAGATGTAAAGATGGGAAAATCATGCTCCACTAAATGTAAACTATTCATGTTCAAAAATGATAGAAATGCCAGACTATCACATTTACAAACACCACTTCAATTTTAGTCCCCACCTAATTCTCACTACATTTACTCTCATTTTAGCATCGTACCCACCCGTACTACTTCTCCGTACTCTCTATGCAACTACAACTAGCATTAAATATATTAGACGGAACTCTCCGTTTTAAGTGTAAAACGGATCAAATTGTATAATAATAGGGTGGTACTCATTCATGGACGGGTTTTACTTTTTCATGGACGAAAATGACGATTGTACCCCTTTTATTTTAATACTTCATTTTTCCTCTTTCATTCTCCAATTCAATTACTAGAGAAGAATGACT
>VHZZ01000069.1:124817-157538 GCA_009801015.1 Silene noctiflora | reverse complement strand
ATTCCTGCAAACTGCTTAAGCCTTGACCTCACGATATCTCCTAAAGGCACATTCGAAGCTTTCTTTGCATTCTGTATCCAGGGATGTTCTACAAAATGAGGAGAAAACGTTCAATTTAGTCCGTCAATTGCGGGGGTCTGAAGGCATTGGAGTAATGTTCTCGTGGTAGAGCAGAATGGCACCTGGCCGAGTTCATACTTCCAAGTTACGAGAAAACAGCACATATAAAGACTCACCAAGAACTTGCTGAGCAGTTAACCGCTTCTTAGGGTCAGGTTCCAACATCTGCTTGACAAGATTTTTAGCATTATCAGAGATTTGAGGCCATGGTTCCCTCTTAAAATCTAGATTCCCTCGCAAAATCGCCAAAGCCACCCCTTGTTCCGTCTCTGTACATTCAAAGAGTTTGATCAGTACTTTTATCTAGGTTTAGTTTAATATCCTCCAACATACAAGTATACAAAGGAGTATTGGAATTTACAGTCACAGTTGGACTGCATAAGCATTTGGAATGCTTATAGCATCTTCTTCCAAAGAGAATCGTCATACATGCAAAACCAACCCATTAGCCTAATATACTCGCGGAATTGGTTGGTTTAAAATGTAAGACCGTCTCATACAAAACTCATTGCTTTGGCAAGGAAATTAAATATATATTTTTCTCGAAAAGTTGGTCTATGTGAACATGAGGTAGTAGTGAACATGATAGAAAAGATGGTTGAAAAAGTACCAGCCCAAAAAGGAGGAACACCACAAAGAAGAATGTACAAAATAACTCCTGCACTCCATACATCCACCTCAGGTCCATAATTTCTCTTCAAAACCTCTGGGGCCATGTAATATGGACTGCCAACTATTTCTGTGAACTTTTCCCCTGTATTATCACCACATTTATTCAAAAGACGGAATAAACTAATCGATAACAACAAGATTACTCGAGTGCCTTAAAGATTATTTCACATAGCAGGGTAAAAAGGGTCATTCATTAATCATTAAGGCTCGTTTTCATGACGAGGTAAAGGGGTCAGATCGAAAGACAACAATGAATCAATGTCAGTTAATGTCGAAAAAAATCGACAGTAATAACCTATCAGGAAATACTACAGCTAAGATGAATAGATTTGACCTAATCAAAATAACTAAATCATACTCTAATAGACTAATAGTCATATGGCCGATTGTGACATCCAAATGAAATGTCCAAGTGTCATACTGGTGTTTGGGTATCGAGTATCGGACACTGATATATCAACCAACCAAGTCATGTTTACAAGTCCTTGCACCTATCATCTAGAACTACATATTGCTAGAATATTAAAATTCATGTGTAATTGTCTTCAATTTTTATAATTCAAAGAGAATCTAGAAATTCATAAACAAACAAATGCCTCACAATTTTGCCATACCTATTCAATGCTGTTGACAGCCAATCAACCATGGTAAAGTAAACCCTTTGAATTTTGACTCAAACCCATAAAACATATCTACCATTGACTAACTGTAAATGACGTATCCGTTTTATAATTTAAACGGGTTATGTATTAGTACTTAATTACTACATAGACGAGAATTAAAATAATAAGTTACACAATACAAAAATCAATCTTAACAGTACTTAACATGTTGTAATTGTAAAACAGATATCTCTGTTTTAAAAGAGACTAACAGATATTAAGAGATTAGGTATCCAAGAGAACACTTACTCCCCTCATGTAACACAAAGTAGTCACAAGTCACAACCCTATAAAATTAGGTGAACTAGTACAATGCCACAATGGTATACTTTTAGTCCCCTAGGTGCACCTAATAAGTCTTCTTTTACCACCAACCCTACCCATAAATTTGATTGAATATTCAAAATTTCCTAACCCAAAGATCACAAATTCTCATTTGTGACGGCCGATATCCGTCACAAGTTGTGACGGGTCAAATAAAACTCACATAAGAGGATAAAAACAAGTTATTTGTAATTCCCTATGCATTCTACTTTTTGTCTTATCTACCCATGTGGGTGATACTTGACCCGTCACAAGCTTGTGACGGATATATTATCCGTCACAAGTGAGACCAATTGCCCAAAGATAAGCAATAACAACAAACACTTATCCTAATTACCAAACAATCATAAAATATGACTACATTAACACAATTTAAGGGCACAATTATTAGGGAATAATACTAATGATTGCATGAAAAAAAAAGTGATCTTCACCAACCCATCACCCACTAACACTAGCTTTGAGATTTTCATGGACACTAGTGTATAGTATAGGTTAGTAACCTAATTCTACATTTTCGATTACAACAACTCTCGTATAGAACAGACTTGTAACATAACCGGTGACACGGACACACGGTTTCAATAAAAGGTAACTCAATATATGATAATATTTATGCGAAGCGTCTTGCTTGTGACGGATATTTATCCGTCACAAGCTGAATACGGATGATGCTCTCTCACAATAAGGCAAGTGGGAGAGAAATTGAGCACTCCATGAATAATGTCACCTGCATGTTGTGAGAGAGGCACTATCCATCTTCAGCTTGTGACGGATAGTGTCTGTCTTCCATGAGAATTTGTGATATTTATGTGCATTAATAGTTAGTCGTTGATGATGACAACCTACCTAAACATGTCGACCATCTTTTATCGATAAAAGATAAAGAAATGACCAAAACGCTCCGTTACTTACCGATTAGTTTTCTTTTATTGGTCAACCGGACTGTAAAAATACTAAATCAAAGTTACAACTCACCAACAACCACCTAACTCAAAATACTTCACTAGTCTGCCCAAACAAAATTAAAAGAAAAAAAAAAGTTTTAAAAACAAAATACTTACCAGGCCGGAAAAAAACCGATAGACCGAAATCAATAGCCTTCAAAGGAGAATTCTCCTTTTTATTAGCAAAAAGAAAATTCTCCGGTTTAAGGTCTCTATGAATAACACCATTCTCATGGCACATCCTAACAACCTCAGCAACGGTTTTCGCAACGGTAGCGGCGGCCCGTTCCGAATAATGTCCACGAGCAACAATCCGGTCGAACAATTCTCCACCCTCACATAACTCCATAACCAAATGAACCGCCTCATTATCCTCATAAACCGCTTTAAGCCGGACAATATTAGGATGAACCGGAAGTGTACTCATAATAGCAACTTCCCGTCTTACATCTTCCACATCGACCGCGGTTCGCAATTTTCTTTTAGAAATTGACTTAACCGCGAGTTTTATTTTAGTTTCCCGGTCCGTACATAAATACGTAACACCAAATTCGCCACGTCCAAGTTCACGTCCTATTACGTATTTGTCACCTATACGTGGTCCGATCGATGGTAAGTCTTTTAAGACCTTGATCGGGGCGGGTTGGGTTTGTGTTAATGAATACGGGTTGGGTCGAGTTTTTTTAACGTTGTTTTTTCTAGGGGTAGGAGGTTTTTGTTTAGCTAGCTCTTGTGGGTTTATACATGCAAGACAATTTCCCATATTTTTTGAACAATTTTATCAATTAATTTTGGAATTTTGGAATATTTGAATTTTATGGTATGATCAAAAAATGAATGAAGGGAGGTATAGAAATGAAGATATGAAGGTGTATAAAGGAGTTGGTGACAATGAATTTTAATTTGGGTTTTATATATTATAAGATTCATAAAAGTTAGATTGAGGGGTGTTGTCAATATAATGAGAGGGGTTAGATATTTTTTATATTCTAATATTTGGTAGGAAGTATGAAAAGTACTCCCTCCGTCTCCGTTATTTGTTATCCTTTGATTTTGGCACAAAGATCGAGGAAGAGGGGAGAATCAATTATAAGTTGACAAATGGACTAAATTGAAGATAAAAGATCAAATTACTCCACTAAAATAGAAATGACAACAAATTATTGAGACACCCAAAAATGAAAAAAGGACAATAAATGATCGGGACGGAGGGAGTATACTCTTTTCAGTCTTTTGTTTATTAGTTTATGTTTTTGACATAAGAGTGATAGTTTTTATTTGGTAAGCAAGTAAGAAAAAAGTTGGAGATTTTGAGTAGTTGATTCTTATTTTATGATAAGATTATTATCATATCGAGTAGTATTATTTGGCACTGTTAGAATATAAAATTGATTATAAGTTATAATTATCATTTGCTTTGGTTGAGATGTATCCTTCACATGATATCAGTTCGAGCGTGACTAAGAGATTAGAAGTGCAAATTTTATCACCCTTATTTTTAAGTGGTATATTAGCACGAGGTATGAAACGTTTCCAAAACTAATCCATGTGAATCTAACTGTAACCTTAAACAATTGTCTGCATGATATGAAATGCAGGTGAAATATTGAAAGCATTTTATAAACGGGTAAAATATTAACAATTAGTTTTGGGTAAGGTGGTCTTAGACTGACGTAATGTAAAACGGATCTAACTCTTTACCTTGATTTTGTGTAAAACTGCTTTATCGAGTTTACATTTGTGTTCGACTCGCTTCGTCCCGATCAATTGTTATCCTTTGGTTTTTGCACAAAGACTAGGGAAGTATAAGGGTACTAAATTATAAGATGATAGGTTGACCAAATCGAGTGTGAAAGATCAAATTGTTAATCTAATGCAATCCAAGAATAGAAATGATAACAATTGACTAAGACACTCCAAAATGAAATAGGACAACAAACGACCAGATGAAGGGAGTATAAGTTACATTTATAACTTAGTTGGTGAAGGGAATATTTGGATGAACACAAATTCTCATTGAAAACGGACACTATCCGTCATAAGTTGAAGACGGATAGTGTCCCTCTCACAATATGTAAGTGACACAACTACGGGGTGCCCACTTGCCTTAACATGAGAGGGAAACTACCCGTCTTCAGCTTGTAACGGATCATAGAACATGTCAAAGGAAGAGGGTCTCGTTTTAGTTACCAACAGTGGTAGTCTGGTAGAGCCACCCCCACCCCGACAGTTGAGTTTTTTGAATTTTTAGTTAAAATTTTCGAATTTTTCCCGAGTGTCCCTTATATTATTACTTATCCGTTTCCCTAAAAGTTTTCGCCCCAAACTCAAATTCTGGCTCCGCCAGTGGTTACCAAACATAAATTCAAAGTCAATGCCAAGAAAATAGTAGTCGAATTGTATTAGTCGCACTATACTTGATATATCTACCAAACTATTTGCATGATTTCACTTTACAAATTATGTCTTCACTTTGGAACTTTAGAAGGAAGCTTACGAGTGAAAACAAGATTATAATACCCTTAACCCTTACTAAAAGAATAATCGCTATTTGTGGGTTTGAAATTTGAATCATCCGATTTAAAATATATCAGCGATTAATAATGGTGATACTGATTTAGTTTTTTTTATAAATCGTTTCACGTTAAGATAATAAAAGACAAAAATAACGATTACTCTTTTATTCTGAATTACAATACTCGAATGATTCAAACTACTAATTATGTGTGAGGGTTTATAATAATCTTATCATGATAACGTCTCTTACGAGAATTTGTAATTATGATTATGTTATTCATTCATCATACTACAATGCAATATCCATAGATTTATTACAATATACTATGTACTTTTTACTTGAAAAATAATTATTACAATATCACAAATTTAAGAATAAGACGGTCATTTTGTAGAAACAATAATTCATTTGTTGTTGTTGATAAAAGAATGGTTTTAAAAAAAAAAAGTGGACCGTCTTATATTATGAAACCGTCTCACATAAGAATTACGATAAGTCGGTAACTTCATACGTATGTGAAGAGCTCTCAAGTCTTAAGTTGGTCGTTTTACAAGAATTAACATAATATTTTATATAAGTGCATTAAAATGGGTGTTGAAATGATCTCAACGCGTATTCCCTTAAACAAGCATGATTTTTCCTAATTGACTAATATAAACATTAAATTAATGCAAATTAAGTATCCACACATTTTGCAAAGGGAAAGAATAGAAGAATCCCTTAAAGAAAAGATGATGCGTAAGGGAATAGGGATAGTCTTAAAGTCTAAGGACGGAGAAATATTGTTTGAAAATTTCAAATTCTTCCAGAAACGATAATAAAGACTATAATAAAACAACAAGTTTTGTTGAAGTTGTTTACCTGCGTTATTTATCCTAAGCGTGCAACCTTTGACCGTTGACCTTGAATTTTCAGTCAACTTTTTTTGTAATCACATCATTTGTCCGAAAATAATTACTTTGATAATAACAATTCTTGTATGACTTCATATGTAACTCCTCGGCCCAAAGCTAGGGTCGGGAGCGGTCACTCACGGTAGTTTGTCAGGCTGTGTACATAGCCCACAGATCAACCCGAGTTCAGCATGATTACTCTCAGTCAAGTACGCTTAACTGTAGAGTTCTTTTGCATGGATAACCAGAAAAGAAAGTGCACTTTAAGTACTAGTCAGATTTTAAGTCTATCAATGAACCTCTTAAATGGGAAAACCCACTCGAATAACGTTTTCGATTTAGTACAGTATTACATCATATACTACCAATTATTATTAATTTATTATTTTAAATAATAATAATAATAATAATAACAACATATCATTTTGTCGGGTAATAAGATTGGCGACAACCGTAGAGATAATCAAATACATGTTTGACTGACCACATAATTGTCACGGTCTTTTACTAAGCACTTAGATTAATTCAGATAATTTATCCATTAATAATTAAATAGGATATGCAAAGGAAACATGCATGTATATAATATGTTAAATAGTTGATTGTATTTCACATGCAAAATTGCAAATTACGTAAAGTCTAAGCAAAGTTTCACCTTAAGCTAAATAATGTCTCAGCTAATTTTTCGAAGTTTTTAGTTAAAATTTTTGATTTTTTTCTGTGCCTTATATTTTTACCCATTCGCCCCCCCTAAGCTCAAATCCTGGCTCCGCCACTGTTTGGATATCATATTTCATTAGGAAAGTGTCTTGCTTGTGACGAACATTATCGGTCACAAGCTGAAAACGGATAATATCCCTCTCACAATAAAGCAAGTGGGAGGACAAGTGGATGGAAAATGGAGCATCCATATTTGGCGTCACTTGTATATTGTGAGAGGGGCATTATCTATCTTCATCTTGTGATAGATAGTGTCCGTCTTCAATATGAGAATTTGGGTTTCATTATGGAAAATTGGAAGGTAAATTATGGGAAAATGGCAATGGCAATGGCAATGGCATGTACCCTACAAGTGTTGCGTCACAGCAAAGGTCCGAAGAGCAACAGTTAATCATCATATAAAGCAGAATTAAGGGAAACAAAAAGTTGGACAAACGTGATGGAATTATTAGGGACTACTTCTATGGGCAAAGCGTCTCCCTTGTGACGGGTCGGTATTTGTGACGGGTAATGCCACTCACAAAATGAATAAAGCAAAAGGTGGGGCACCCCTCCACTTGCTTTCCTGTCTCCTCTCATGGGTCTTTTGTCTCACAATTTGGTACCCGTCTTCTCAAAGTGACGGATACCTTCCGTCACAAATGAGAATTGCCCTTCTATGGGATTGCATTGTTGCTTTAACCTCACTTTACACCTTATATTTCCTTCACTATGGGTGCACCCTTATTATGTCATAAAGCGTCTTGCTTCTGACGACGACGGACTTTATCTTTGGTTTGTACCTATATTTCAAAAAAGACTATTAATTTGGCAATGTAACCACTCATGCCCGGTATGTAATTGCAAGGGACGCCATGGAAAAACTATTGAATAGGGTAAGAATCTTTGGCATTCGAATCAGGGGCGAGGCCACTATAGGCCGTGGTGTAGCAGCCGTTACACCAAAAGTAAAAAATTCGGTTAGAATTTCGTGATGTGTTACACCAATATTTACTACTTTCACACTAATTCTCTATACATTTTACCTTGAATATATATTTGACTACACCGAAATCGAAATCCTGGCCTCGCCTCTGAATGAAATAGCTATTCTGCCCATTTCGTCGAGATAAACAAGACGTGTTCGATCGTTACAAGTTGAAGGCGGATAGTACCCCTTTCACAATTAGGTAAGTGGAGGAGAAATGGAGCACCCCATGGATAGTGTGACTTGCATATTGTGAGATGGGTACTATTTGTCTTCAACTCGTGACGGATAGTGTCCGTCTTCAATGAGAATTTGTGATTATGCCATCTAAACTACTATACGAGAAATATTTGTGTCTTCCGGGAGGATGTCCTCCTCACACTTGAAGGAAAAGGACCATCCTCCCCATTTTCAGTTTAATCCTCCTTCTTTAAATGTAAGAAGAACGTCCTTCTAAAAAACACATGTATTTACTTTAATAAGATAATTTATTATTTCACCTCCGCATTATCATTCAGTGTTTAAAATTTTGACTGTTTACGTTGTTTAGGAAAAACTGTGATAAGAAAATTATACTCCGTCGTATATAGTTCCACGTAATTTTCTGAGAGGAATAAAGAAGGTACATAGATTTTCATTGAAAAGGCATTATCCGTCACAAGCTGAAAACGGATAATATGCAAGTGACACTATTTATGGGATGCTCCATTTCTCCCCCACTTGCCATTCCACTTGCCCTTCCACTTGCCTTATTGTGAGAAGGACACTATCCGTTTTCAGCTTTTTGACGTGTGAGAAAAGAGAGATGAATCAGATTTAAATATTAAACAGAAATTGTAAATATAGAGTACTAATCCGAGTTAAAGTGATCATCAAAATTGGTAAATTGTCCAAATCTAAGGTTATTAGACTGAAATTGTAGGACAATTGGGATTAATTCAAATATTGTGGTATTTTTAATCGTAATTTTTTAATCATTGAACCAATACACTAGACTTAACTAGCTAATAATCTTGGGTTGTGTTTGTCTCGGCTACAAATAGTTCATCAACCGATTAACCGAACCCACATATTTTGCTTTGTGAACCTAAACCATATATCATAAGTTTTTATTTAAGACATTTATATTCGTCATTAATTTAAAACGAATTAAATACATAGACAAAACGGTCACAATCTTACCTACGTAATCGTCTAAAAACGAAACAAAAAGAAAATACGATGCCAAATTTACTAAATTTGGCCCAAGGAAAAGAATACGTCTTTGATAACTAGCCCACAAGTAGAATAAGTTATGCGTCTTAGCATGGCCCATATTGGCTTTTATAAACTTTTACCGAAAATTAAAAAATTTACAATCGTTATAAATGAAAATAATTTAGAGCGAGATTGTAAAATTGTTCAACCCAACACTTTGTTTTGGGTGACGGTGTATAACACCCATTTGTGGTAACTTACTAGGGTTATGAGCAAAACTTACTGTGAAAAAATAAAGTATATCATATTATCATTATCGTTATTGTTTACTCATCAATAGACAACTTTAAACGACAAAGTTTTACCCTTAAAAAAACAAACTCTGATCATTTGTCTATTTTTAAAACAAATAAAATTGAGTTTAGGGGTATACTACGTCGTATTGCATAATTTTGAAAAATGAGGGTATATATTAAATTCCGAAAAATTCCAGATGAATTTAGACCTGACAAAATTAACTCAATCCGACACTCGAACTCTAAATTTGATTTTGACCCGAGTCTAAATTGACTCAACCAATATAACCCGACCTGAATGTATATTATCGCAAACTGATTTTTATCCATAATAACTTGATAACAATCGAACCCAAAATGGCTCAACTAGACCCAAACTCTTGTCAATCCGAAATTAACCGATCCAATTGACTCGTTTACCAGGTGTAGACGTACCCAATAAAAATCCCAATATTCAAGAAAAAAAAAAAAAAACGGGTAACTTGGAGAAAACTCTTCAAAATTGACTGTCAACCAAAACAATTACATAGAGAAGAATTTGAGCAGCCAAATTCTTCACATGTTATTTCAGGTTTCTTCTTCTTCTTTTTTTAATTTTCTCATTATTGCTTTTCATTCTCTCATTTCTCGGTTGTTTTTTCAGAATTTGATCATGGTTTTTAGCAATTGATTGTTATTATGATTCTGGATTATTAAAGTTACAATCTTTGATAAAAAGATTCAATCTTTCTGTGTATTTTGGGTTTATATGTAATGGGTTTTCTTAATTCTTGCATTTTTGTACTTAAATTTCATGTTTATGATCTAATTAGGTTGTTTAGTTGTGATGTTAATTCATTTGATTGAAGAAATTGTTAGTTTAGTTTAGTGTGGTATGAAATTGAGGAATTTGGAAGTAGAAGTATGTTAATTGCTGATAATTGCCCTGTGTTTGTATAACCCTGTGTCGATTTCGCTACGGTTATATTAAGATTAGCTGCATTACTAAAGGAGAATAATGGATGATGATTGTTGGTAGAATAGCTGATTCATCAGAGCTGCTATCAACATCCTATTTGGGATTTTTCTCCTTCCATTGTCCTTATTTCGGTTTTTGTTTTGTTTAGTTTTGTTTTTGTCGAATCAAGTCGCTGCGTGGCTGTTTCCCGGTAATTTCTGATGCATATATAGTTTTGGATGTATGTTGGACACTTGGACTATTCATCCAGATATTGAATTCATTGAAACTTTGTGTGGCAAGTACATGAATTATAGTATTGTGATGAAACCTTCAATCCCGAAGATTTGTAGAGCTGTTTTTGTTCAATACCGGTACGAGTGGGTTGTAAGTTGTAACCCTTGTCTACCCAAGTGTTGCTAGGGTAGAGGCACGACTGAACTTATAAATCCCTCGCTTCTAATCTATGTAGGCCACATGAACGCATCATGCGGAATGCTGGGGCAATAGTGTTACACTGACCAAAAAAACTTTCAAAAACAGGAATTAAGGCATGAAATGAAGGCTTAGAGGTACAAATTAACACGTAGATTTCTTTGTTTTAAGAAAGGGCGTGGTGCAAGACGTGTGCAACTGCCCATAGACACAAGGCGACCTTTTATTTGCAAACACAATTGTATTTTAAAGTTTAAACTACAAATATACTCCGTAGTCCGTACAATTTTATTTTATTTTTCGTTGTCAAAAAAAAAAATTGTGGTAATATGCTTTCAAAGAAGTTATTAAATTGCACAATAGTGCAACTCGCTAGTTGCTCCTTACCTACAAGGCGTCGCGATGTGGGCATATGGTTAGTGCCACACTCAACTATGAGCTTAGGCGTGCTTTGATTAACTAAGATATAGATGCTTGGAATTAGGAATTAGTTCCAATGCATGAATGCACCAATGCTAATTGCTATTCAACCGCCATATTGACACCTTGATCAAACCTTTAAGCCAAATTTGCTGACTCATATTTTAAAATGAGACTCGAGTTTGTTCTGCTTGGGCAAACATAATTTTGATGTTTCCATAATCAGTACATATTATATAATTTGTCTTTGTGTTCAGCCTTTAAGTCATTCAAGCCTCTTCTTTTAACGCTGCCTTCCTCCTCTCTTTTATCAACAAAGTTGTTGGAATTTTGTGAAGGGGTTTTCTTCTTACAAAGTGGTTTTACTTGGAGTAGTAATTGTTTCCTGTTACTTGAAGGTTTATATTGCCCATGTTGGTGTGGGACTTCCCTTCTTTGGTTGTTTACATTAAATCATCTTTTAGATGTTTTGTCGGGGTAGACATCAGCTCACACCCTCTCAAGGTTTTCGGGGTGCTTCGAGGATTGTGATTTCCTTTTCATTCTCCCCCTTTTTCGAGAACAATTGTTTAGTTAGACAAATAGAAATAATTAGAGATTGTTTAGTGAACTTTATTTGTGGCATTAAGTTTTATATTACGATCTTTATTGAAGGTTTTATCTTCCACATTTAGCATGATGAGTATTCTACTAAATCTCTCCATATACTCTCTAGAAGCAGGTCGCAGACAATGGAATCCAAGAAGGAGCAAACAGAAGTTAAACCAACTTCATCGACTGTTGCCCCGTCTCCAACAGTAACTTCATGTCGAAAAAAGAAAAGTGAAGAGGCAACTTTCCTAGAGGATGTAAAGGATCATATCGATGAGTTTATATATGCTTCCATGGATGAACATAAGGAATGCTTTACTAAGACCATTCAGAAGGTCAATATTCTATTTCTATATATCGTGCTTATTTAATTTCCGATGTTCCAAGCATTTATACACTCTAATCCCTTTAGTTTCTTCTCGTTATTATGATCAGATGTTCAGAATGTCGAAAGTAGTGTCACAGAGGGCTGCTGACCAACAGGAAGTAGAGAGTATTCTTCCTCTTCAGACATCAATTTCAAAATAAACCCGCCTTCATCGAGCACTATTCAATTTTCATGGTTGTATCAAGTTATAGTCCTTTTCATCCGACAGCGTTTTCGTGATATACAAATACCTGTAGTTCGTGATATTTGAATATTTAGCTCAAGAAAGAGTTCGCCTTTGGACATATAGTCGACCTAGTTCGCAAGTAGAATAAGTTATGCATGTTAGCATGCCTCATATCAGGCTTTCACCTTAATTGAAACTTGAGAAAATTTATGTGGTATTTTCGAGGTTTTTTTTTTTTTTTTTTGGCAGCCGTAATGAAAGTTCTGATGATATTTGACTCAAGCGTGATAGCTAAAATTTTAAAATAATGCACAAGGAAGGTTTTGGAGTGGTTGCTATGGGGTTGGGTGGATGTTCGACAATGTGGGAGTGGTTGTGTGACAGGTGAAGCTTGTCGGTCAGTGTCAATCGAAGCGTGACGGTGTGAGACGCGTCGAAGGTGATGGTGGCAAGGGCAGTAGGCGAGGTGACATTAGTGGTGACTGATGAGGGATAGGGCGGTGGTGGTCCATATTGGTGATTAGGTTAGATTGCATATGTTTCACAGTAATTAAACTAGCAAATTTTATTTAAAATCAATGCAATTTTTTTCATATAAAATAAATTTTGAAAGAAAAATATAAGATCCTGTTCTTTTCAGCTGAAATGAGCTGAATTGAATTGAATGGAGATGAGCCGAACTGAACCGAACTAAAATGGGTTCAAATTAAGTCGGAAATAACGGGGCTGGAGTGAGGCTAAAAGACAAATGAACTCCAAAATAGGAGACAGATAATCAAAAGAAGCTAAAACAGAAGGGTAACTGGACAACTGTAGTGGTGATGTGTGTAGTTGGGAATTTTTTTTTTTTTTTTTTTTGTTCAAATGAACGTACTATGTCGCCATGATCGGGGTAAGTGAGCTCATGCCACTCGAGGCAGCTCTTGTCCTCTGTAGTTGGGAATAATATGAGGTGGATAATTTGGAGGCTTGGAGCACAAGATAGACACACAACACAAATGCCAAACAAAAGATACGAAAGTATTTGAACCATGGAAATACAATCACCAACTACTTGCCACGTTCACCATCGTACTATCCTAAATATCAACTTGAGGGAAATGTGGAAAACCTCCCATTTTTGTGAATTTCATTGCTAATTATTAAGTTATTAATTCAAGATAACTCGTTTTGTACAGTTTCAGGTTCTGTTTAGTAAAATTAACTGCGAAAAATGGTTGAAAGTCTGAAAATTAAAAAATAGCTGAAAACTAAATAAATTTTGACTTTAATAAATCACTAATATTGTAAGAAATATTTGACAAACTACCATTGCGAAGTTGAGATAAACCTATAAAATGAAGAGATATGCAGTACTAAGTGGTTAAGGCCCTGTTTTTTTGGAGTTAATTTCACCTCATTTCAATTTTGTTCGACTTTATTCAGTTGAGTTCAATTTAACTCATCTTTACACAAATTAGATCTTAGGCCCTGTTATTTCTGACTTAGTTTCTGCTCATTTTAGTTCTGCTCAATCCAGTTCAGACGTTCAACTCATACATTCACAAATTAACTCTTATTTCATTCAGTTCAGTTCTATTCAATTCAGTTCCATTAAATTCAATTCAGCTCTTTATAATTGTTATTTATTAATATTTTGTAGAGAAATATATACTAAAATACTTTGATTACCATATTCTTATGTGTGATGTATTCTAAGATAGATATCATAGACGGTAAAACTATATGTTTTACTTATTTTATTTTCACATTTTAACTATAAAACCCCCTTAATACTAAGACAATAAAAATTCTCTTAGTTTTCTCTCCAAATGCATTTATCTAAATAAATAAACAAGTAAAAATTTTTTTCTTTAAATTATCTTTTTATTAAAATACAATCATATAATTACATTCAAAATTATGATTTTTTTCATCAAATAAATTAAAATTGATGTTAAATTATAAACTATAAGTTAGTAAATTTTTCATTAAATGAAAAAATTGTAACTTTAGAGAACAACTTGATACATACCTACCATTAACTTTGTGACAAAAAAATTCATTAAAATAATTAGAGAAAATTTATAAAATGAATTCTTAATTTTATAACTTTATTCAATTCTCTTTATTTAGTTTTCCATTAGGAAAATGAGTTAGCGCCACTGAGTGATGCTCAATCTCGGCATACCCCAATATTAATGAGGATATCACATGTAGTAAGTGTGGACCCTAATAATAAGGGGTGTATGTGAGAGGGTGACGCCGAAATTGGGCGCCACCCGGTGACGTCGTATCATTATTCTTTCCTTTATAAATAACACCCTAAAAAATAAGTACCCTATATATACCGCACATTGTGCGGGATCTATACTAGTTCATATACCAATACATTAATCCTTCCACCAGTGCCAAGCGCCCTCGTATAGAGAAGAGAGCCATAATTAAAATAAATTAAAACATCAATCAATTAATTTAATCAAAAACAAAAACTCATGCAATTTAAATGTTAATCAACAAAACATAATTATTTGTCTAATATGCAATTAAAATTCATAAGTTCTCAATATGAAAAATTGATTAGGTTAAGAGAAGAGATGATTTAATTTTTTTTCCCCAAAGATAAAGGTCACGAATTGAAAAATTATGAAAGAAGTGTGCATAATAATTTAGCAAAACTTGTATATGAAATAACGATTACGTAAAAATAAGTAGGGGAAGAAGTTGTCGCTAGTTGGGTACAAATGAAAACCACTTCTATAGGACGGATTTACGCAAATGTATCCTAAAACGAAATCTTCTACACCGAAATAACAACGATTATCCACAAACAGAGTTGTACCTGGATCGAACTACATTAATGTAAAACCGACTCAAACATGACTAACTCAAAAAAAAAAAAAAAAAAAAAATCCAATCTACTCCCACTTTTATGGGTAAAATACTTAAAAAGGCACAAAAGTAAAATATTTAAAAAAAAAAGAAAAAGAAAAAAACATAAAAGAGGAAAGCCAGGTAACTTGGAGAAAACTCTACAAAGTTGACTGACAACCAAAAACATAAAAGAGAAGAAGAACTTTGAGTAGCCGCCTCCCTTCTCATTCTTCTTCTTCTCTTCCTTTTTACCCTTCAATTAATTAATTTACCGCATGATTTTTCAGGTTTTTCTTCTAATTCCTTTAATTATCTAATTACCCACTTTTTAATTTCTCATCATTACCTTTCATTACTCTCATTCCTCTGTTCTTTTTATATTGAATTTCAATTATTGACTGTCATTGTGATCCAAAAGTTACAATCTTTGATGAAAAGTTTGATTTTTCTGTGTTTTTAGGTTTATTTATGTAATGGGTTGTTCTTAATTTTGCATTTTTGTGTTTAGATAATTAGATTTCATGATTTTGACCTAAATGTGTTAGATTTCTATTTTGGGTAGTCATTTTTGTTTTTAACTGTTTGGGTTGTTTAGTTAATTACTTGTAGTATTAATTTCAGATGGCCGTATCCGTTTAAGTGCAAAACAGGTCAAATAGTACCCATTATAGATGGACGGGACAAGAGTTTGCCATTCCGTAGGCATTCTGCTTTTTGTCTTATCTATCTATTTGACCCGTTTTCTTGTTTGAAATGGATATGTGTAATTTATTTGATGTTAGTTATGTTATTTCCAATATTTGTGGAAGAAAATAGTAGTTTAGTGTGGTGTGAAATTGAGAAATTTGGAAGTGGTAAGTGTTGTAGTTACTGATAATTACCCTGTGCTTGTATAACCCAGGGTCGATTTCGCTACCATTGTATTAAGGGTAGCTGCATTACTAAAGGAGAACAATGGAAGATGATCGTTGGTAGAATAGCTGATTTATCAGAGCTGCTATCAACATCCTATTTGGGATATTCCCCTTCCACTGTGCTTTTTATTGTCTTTGTTTTATTGATGTAAATTGTTAGGCGGCTGTTTCCTGGTAGTTTCCGTTGCATATATAGAATTTGATATATGTTGGACTCTTTATTCCAACACCGAATTCACTGAACCTTGGTGTGGCAAGTACATGACTTCTAGAGGTGTATTTCCAAGATTAGGCATTTAGGAGGAATATATGCTCGTGTTAGTGTATTGAACATTTGAACCCTTAAATCTCTAAGATTTCTAGAGCTGTTTTTGTTTGGGCAAAATTGGAGCTGGTTGACCCGTGTACAAATTAGTTGTAACCCTTGGCTACCCAAATGTTAAAGTAAAAGATTAGAGGCACAACTGAACTTATAAATCCCTCGCTTCTATTCTATGCAGGCCACATGAACACATCACGGGGGATGCTAATAGGGCAGTAGTGTTACACTAACCAAAAAATCTTTTGGAAACATGTAGTATGTCATGAAGTGAAGTTTTAGAGGTACACACTAACACATACCGATATTAGTTTAAAAAAAGGTATTGGTGCAAGATGCGCACCCCATAGACATAAGGCGACCTTTTTTTGCAAACAAATTTGGATTTTAAATTACAAATATACAATTTTTTGGTATATATGCTTTCAAAGAAGGCATTTAATTGCCGAATAGTGCATCGCGCTAGTTCCTCCTTATCTACAAGGCATGCCTAAGGCCCAACAAGGCGATATGGGCATATGGCTAGTGCCTCACTCAACCATGAGCTTAGGCACACTTTGGTTAACTAAGATATAGATGCTTGTAGTTAGTTCCCATGGGTGAAGAAAAGGATAGTGAAAGATATGTAAGAAACAACGGAAATGGAGCCTATTAGCTTAACACACATTAACTAATATGTGAAGCATTGCCTTGAAGATTTAGTGAGGCTTCTGCTCATATTTGTTTACTATTTGTTTTTTTTTTTTTTTTTGTTACTTTCAGTTGAATTTATTGAGGACTTTATGGCTATGTGCTAGTAGTATATTAAGATCTCTATTTTCGTATAAAAAGTTTATATCATGATGAAGAATGACGGGGTTCCTAAAATGATCCAAAATGACTGGCAATATAGTAGATGAGTGTGCAAATATTGTTGGCTGATACTGTATTTGAATCAAATACTTCTGCTTTTTGGAAGACAAAAATCTTAAGTGGGCTTAGATTTGTGAGTGAGGAATCATGTGACAGTCTCTCTTGTATTGTACTGTCTTTTTGCTGTATTTCCTATTTTCTGATCGTGATTTGCTTTCGTGTATCAAGCAGTAGATTCCACTTGTGTTTGTCGTCCACAAATCTCAATGCATGCTTTATACGATTTACTGCATTGCTTGAGTTTTGAAGCCCTTTTAAATAAATTTGTCAAGATTTCAAATCGGAATACTTTGTGGGTGAGGCTGCACTGGGTGCTTTTGCAGCCTTCTATTGTCATACATCGTAAGATTACGTGGCTTCTTACACTTTGCATTAGGGCTTAGGCACCTTATTTTTTATTTTTTCTAATCAGGTCCAAAAGTTCTCTTATTGACGTAAATTTGCCTCTTTTTGCCTTCATACTGCAGAGTTGATTGCATATTGAGATTATGCTACGGGCCAAGCAGATCAGTAACCTATCCAATTGTGCTAGATCCATATTATATAGCGGGTCAAGATGTAATTCAGCTGATGGGAGTTCTTGTTCCTGCACGGACGATGAAAAATGTGTCTCAAGGAGACATACTACATTACTCCGGCGAAAATCATTGTCTTCTAAGAAGATTGATGGTATTGACCGTGCAGTTTCTCACTCGAAGGGTACTTCTCTTTCAAGCTCTTTGAGAAAAACAGACTGCGTAAGCTATGCAACCGATTCTGGTCAAACTGATGTCACACAGTCATCAGTTCACATAACAGATCAATTGGTTAAGGCAGGTATTGCTGCAGTTGGTTTTATTTCAGATGTTGTAAATTATAAAATCCCCTTGAAGGATGGAAGTGGAACAGATTCTCCTGGTCAAAATTATATGGTTGGTCAAACGAGATATCATGTTTCTGTCAAGCCATCATCTGTAAAGCCTGTAGAGAACAACTTTTCTGATGTAAATAAGAAACCTTCGTCAAATATAGGGGCCACTGCAAGTCCAATAGATTCTCAAGCTCCGCAAGCCAATGCTCATAACCCGGATCCAACTTATGGCCATGAGACTAAAAAGGTCAGAATTTCATCAGAGAAGAAAACCTATGGAGGGACTCGGGTCGTTGCTTCAGAAAAGACGAGTTACCATCAGCAAAATTCCAAATCATATGCTGGTCAGTCTACGCCACATAGCATCCCCAATGTACAAGCACAGAGACAATCTGGGGGAATATCACCTTATACCAACAACCGTCAGAGAGAGGTTAAGTCACATATGGGAGCTGCTCCATTTGTCAGGCAATTTGGTAACAGTAGCCAGGTTGTTGAAAGTGTTTCAAATGTGTTAAAAACTCTGAAATGGAGCCCCTTAGTTGAATCAACTCTTGACAATCTCAGATTCTCGATGGATGCTTATCAAGCAAATCAAGTTTTGAAGCAAATTCCTGACTGTGGTGTTGCAATTGGTTTTTTCAACTGGTTGAAACGTCAAGCGGGTTTTAAGCACGATGGACATACTTATACTACCATGGTTGGCATTCTCGGTAGGGCCAAAAAGTTCAATGCAATCAATATCTTGCTTGATCAGATGGTGAGCGATGGGTGCGAGCCTAATGTGGTCACATATAACCGCCTTATTCACAGTTATGGGCGTGCAAATTTTCTCAGCGAAGCACTCCGTGTTTTCCACCAGATGCAAAAAATGGGCTGTGAACCAGACCGAGTCACTTATTGCACGCTCATCGATATCCACGCGAAAGCCGGATTTCTTGATGTCGCATTGCATATGTACCAGAAAATGCAAGAGGCCGGCCTTTCCCCCGATACATTTACTTATAGTGTTATGATCAACTGCCTGGGGAAGGCAGGCCATCTTACTGCTGCCCACAAGCTCTTCTGTGAGATGATTGATCAAGGTTGTGTCCCCAATCTAGTTACTTACAACATCATGATCGCCTTGCAGGGGAAGGCTAGGAACTATCCCATTGCCTTGCAGATCTATCGTGACATGCAAAATGCAGGATTTGAGCCCGACAAAGTGACGTATAGTATAGTGATGGAAGTCCTCGGACATTGTGGATATCTGGAGGAGGCTGAAGCAATATTTTCAGAGATGAAAGGCAATAATTGGGTGCCTGATGAGCATGTTTATGGTCTTCTTGTTGATTTATGGGGTAAAGCTGGGAATCCTGAAAAAGCTCTACACTGGTATCAGGCAATGCTTAATGCTGGTTTATGTCCTAATGTGCCGACTTGCAATTCTTTGCTCAGTGCTTTCCTTCGAGCTCACCGATTTGCAGATGCTTATAACTTGCTTCAAAGCATGATCCAGATGGGCCTGAAACCGTCTCTTCAGACTTACACTTTGCTTCTCAGTTGTTGCACAGACTCGAAATCATCTTATGACATGCGCTTTTGTGGACAGCTGATGGCCATCACAGGCCATCCGGCCCATATGTTTCTGCTAAGTCTGCCCTCAGCAGGCCCAGGTGGGAAGAATGTAAAGGACCATGCAGGAAGGTTTTTCGACATGATGCATAGTGAAGACCGGGAGAGCAAAAGAGGGCTTGTCGATGCAATAGTGGATTTCCTGCACAAGTCTGGGCTAAAGGAAGAAGCCGGGTCAGTCTGGGACGTGGCTGCTATAAAGAATGTGTACCCTGATGCCGTAAAGGAAAAGAGTTCATGCTATTGGCTCATCAACCTCCATGTCATGTCAGACGGGACTGCAGTGACCGCACTCTCAAGGACACTCGCTTGGTTCCGAAGACAGTTACTCATCTCAGGCGTGGGACCAACCCGAATCGACATCGTGACTGGTTGGGGCCGAAGGAGCAGAGTTACTGGGACCTCTTTGGTTAGGCAGGCAGTTCAGGAACTACTCGATCTTTTCAGTTTCCCATTCTTTACTGAAAATGGGAATTCTGGGTGCTTTGTAGGATGTGGAGAGCCCCTCAATCAATGGTTGCAGCAATCTTGCGTCGAGAGGATGCATTTGCTCTAGCTCTATCTGAGCTGCATTTTTGTGGAGGTTAAATAAATTTGTGTATGTAGCCATGTAGGCCAGTATTGCTTTATTTTATCTTAGCAAGTTCAGTTAACAGTGTAGAACTACTTAGTATTTGTTCTTTATTTTCGGTAAGGTGGTCGTTTTTAGCTGGCTGCTCCTGAATTTTCATAGCATTTGTATCCTGTTATCGGAAGGCTATTTAGTTAGTTGCAGGCTTGCAGCAGCAGCATAGGATTCCATCCAGTGGTTTAGTGTTCACAATTCTTGTAAAACTTTTCGCCCCTCTGTTTTTTTTCCGGTTAAATGTAATCTATGGCTCTTGCCAATTTTTTTTTTTCGCTTCTCGACAAACGCAGGTCATTTCAAATATCAGTTGTCACAGGGCTCGAAACCCTTTACTCTGTATTATTTAGCTCTCAATTTCATAAATTTAATTCATTGCTGTAGAAAAATGGTTGATCTTGCTTATTTTTGGAATTCCCGTAAATGAATAAATGGTTTGTGAAATGTTAAAATAAAAGAGGATATATGGGTAAATTTCTAAGTCTGTGAAGATCTATTTCTGAGAAACATTTCAATTGATTGACCGAAAAAAAATTTTAAAAAAATAATATAATGCGGTGAGCGTGGATCGAACACGCGACCTTCAGATCTTCAGTCTGACGCTCTCCCAACTGAGCTATCCCCGCTTGTTGTTTAAATAATGTAAAAACATTTATATATAATAAAAACCCCATTTCTAACCGCAGATCGCACTAACGCAACTGAGATATTACTTTTTTTTTTTATTTTTTTTATTTTTTTTTTATTTTATGAATTATCGGAATATTTATTCAACGACGATGTAGCTTTTGTTTATATATATATTTTTTTTATGTGTTTTTAATTGTGGTTCAAAATGATTATTTCATCTGGTACAAATTTACATAAGAATATAGGTAAATGTGACCAATTTTATTAGTAAACTAGTACTATTTTATTCAGATGCACCTATATATCATCTTTGGTACGATTTTTAATTCAAAATGGTCTCGTAAGTAAATTTATCAGGAGTAGACTCTTCTCTACTTGGGTACTTCCTCCTTTTATTTCATCTCCATATGTTTGTATATCCATGTGTGAAAATTTTTAATCAAATGCATGAAAATAAAATGAACACCGAGAATACTTCTCATTGTAGGTTGGCGACGGAAACGGACAAAAAAACCGTCTTTTTCACTAGTCACTTGTAAGGAGTCCTAAAAATTGTGATCATTAGCCCACGATCACCCGAATATCCTTTGGGATTGAAGAGTGGATATCAGTCGCCACATGAACCTATACCATATGCTATTTGAACTTGTCATTTGGCTCTAATATCGTGTGAGCGAATTGATCTTAATCAAAAGCTTAAATTAATGGTCAATATCCAATCAATAGTTAGTTTGTTACAAGCTCACACAAGAGAGCTAAGAATGATGCTATCAAAACTGAATTAGTGAAGTAAAAATAATCTTAATCGACCACACAGGATGTTAATCGGAAATAGACTAAAATAAACTACGCAAAACACTGCCCGTTTTGCCGGAAACCAAAGGGGCACTTCATCTATATCAAACTTTTCATCGGCCAGTTGCAATCTTCAAAATCTGCTTTCAGTAATCCTGTCACACCTCCAGTAATTTCGGATTACAGTAATTGTTAGGAACAAACTACTCCTAGATTTATTCACTAGTGAATTTACACGGTTATCCTTCATCTTTCAAATGCACCCCAAACAAAACAATTACACTCACAGCCAGAGACAGTCGGTTGAGCGTTCAGTGTTCCAGGTGACGAAGGTAAACCCGACAAAACTGACCTGGCAAGTGTGCCAAAGGCTAGCAGGTTTGTTCTGAGAGAAAATGTTGAAAGGTGACACCACCCAATCTGGAGCTGCTTACTTCACAGGAATCAGCTACTCAACAGCAGGATTTTCACATGTATGACAGCATTCCCTATTATTTTGTACAATTGAGGACGCACAATATCAAACATCGCCACAAGGTATCACCACTGCAAGCCACTGCATAAATATAATATGAATGCATGTATGTAGCAAATATTTCACACTGTAAATTGATAGATGAACCATCTCAACCAAAACCTTAAGGTGATGGTTGAAGATCAACTATTATAAATATTCCTATTACGCTCCCTCACTCAAATGCCCATTGGGCTTGAAGAGTGGTTAGTGCACAGGTTCCCCCGTACCATGTGCTGAGGTTCCACTTCATGAGTTTTTGAGGAGTTTTGAGGTTGCCAGGATTCGAACCCGTGACCTTCCGTCACACTGGCTCTGATACCATGATAGATGAACCATCCCAAGGCCCAACTATTATAAATAATCCTATTATAAATTGCGAGGAAAACAAAGTTAAAAGCCAGAGCTCATTCTATGTTTAGAACAAAAGTTTCTTACAGCACACTACTTCGTATATTACATCAGATTAATGACCGTTTTTTTTTAATCATCTTGGTCATTTGAAAACAATCTCTTTGTGTTGCTAAGACAAGAGTAAGACTGCGTACATCCGACAATTTGCAGCCGCTAAGGCACTGGGGTAATTTAGTTGTTATTGTTGAAGGATAGAAGGATTATCCTAAAGTGTTAGATGTGCCACACAGCTTATCAAAGAAAAAGGAGTTGGATAATCTAAAGCACTTGAACCGCCCCATTAAGCATTTAACTAGTTGCTTATCCTTGAATCTTTGCAACTTTGCAAGTACGGAGTAATATGATCAGTTCAGTGGCCTAGCATTGGTTAAGTTGTTAAACCACACAACAATTTTCTATTTAAGAGCTTCACATTTACCATATTTACCTTATAATATGGCAGATGAGTCATAAAAGCCGGGTGTTATATGAGCTACAAAATGAACACTTGTGATACAGCCAATGAAAGGGAGCAGTTCCTTTCTTTGCACAATCATTGCATAATATACCCTGAGGATTAGAGAGTCTATTAGTGATATGTCATACATTACCATATTTAGTCTATACCTTGGAAAGGGTTGCAAACTAAGTAACTAACCTGAGTTTGGCCAATGTACTCCTCCGGCATTTTCTCTTCAGCCAAAAGTGCATCCAACATGTTAAAATACACCTGTAAAAGAACACTGTTAGAAAGCTTAAAAAAAGTCCTTTAAAGCCAAATCCGATTTAGCAAAGTAGCCTTTCATTTGACACATATTTCACTCACCGCATCCGTGTTCGGGGGACACTGGGAAATTAGAATGTCAAATTAGTATCCATGTTCATTGATGATTGTTTCTTACACCATTTTAACAGAGTATAGTATTTCATGGCTACATTTAGACACAATTCATTTTCACTCAACCCTAATGGCAAAAACGTTGGACTTAAAATGTAGGTGCCATTTTTTGCTCGAGTTATTTCTACAGAAATGTATGATGTATCGATCTCATGCACATGCTCTAGCATGAATTTGTACATTCACAATTCCGAACAATCAAACAACCTATAACTCTATAAAGAACACACATGTCTACATCATATGCTTAAAGGGTAGTCCTAAAAAAAAGAATTGAGATGTTTCTGAATCCCATTAAGAGATGAGTTATTGGAATTTACATTTTCACACCAATTACCAATTTGTTTCTCAAAAGGATAAACGAAGATCCTAGCTCTCTGCCTCTCATTATAATTTATAACTCACAGCCTTCACTGTACCAGAAAAAAAATAGGCCTCCTACACATCATAATCCCGGAGAAATAATCACTAGAACAAGTGCTCCACACTAAAGTTGTAAAGTAGACACTAAGATTTCCGTTTAAGGATGAACGGAGACAAACTGTACTCTAAATCATCACTCGGAAATGTACGAGGAAAGACCATAATGACGGACCTGCATATCCCCAAGTGATTTGCTGCAAATCGGACACGTGTACTTCATGCAAGTGTAGTCCTGACCATCCCACAACAGAGTCAGAGTAGTTTTTCAGATTATATTGAGAAAAACAGAACTAGTGGATATCCGTGTACCTGAAAGCATGTCGAGTGCATCACATGACCACAATTTAAGGACTTGACCGGATTGGTTGATGTGAACATATCCTCTTGGCATATGGGACATTTGTCCTCTATGCACTTCTCAATGCATTTATGCACCGTAAGAGATCGTCCCATGCAAGCATTGCATTTCATGCAATGAAAATAATCAATCCCTAGCCCTCTCCCTACCCGACATAGGTTACAGTAGGGGCAGTGGTAGATGTCCCTGTTGAATGAAAATATAGTCAACGCAAATAACAAAGTTGGTCACTTAAACCAAGGCTAACAAACCGCTTATACTACAAAGAGCTTGTTTCAAGATGACCATGATGGCAATTGTGTCGACACATTACTATTCCCGAGTATAAGAGCCGCGAACAATTCCGTTCACAAATTGAGTAGACCATTACACAAGTGAACGAGGTTCTATCGTAAAAGTGTAAAACCAATCGTTGAAAGAAGTAACTCACTTGCTTGTAAACAAGCCCCTTCACGGTAATTCCACATTTCTACCGATGTGGGACAGTTCCCCAACACACATTGGAAGAGACCATTATAATCTAATCCTACTTCCCTTTTTTATCTAATTCTTAAGATATCATACCACATGACTACTATATGGAATATTGACATATATCGTATTATCATACGATCCTAATATAGTAATCATCTACTATAATTGGTGGGAAATCATTCTTTCCAATTGAGAGAAAAAAACTTGTCTGCTGCATTTTTTTTAGATACCAGCCCTACACATAAAGATGAAACGGAACAAAATTGAAGCCACTGCCGCACCGATTATTCTAGTTTAACCTTCTGAATTATCAGTCTATAGGCGAGTTGTGATCATAGAGCTGGAGAAGTGTAGCAGAAAGCAACTAACAAATGAACGAGGATGGCAAGTCAAAAGAAAACAGAATTGATTACTTGAGCATACAGAACACACGGCATTTAGCAATGTGAGGAGGGACAAAGTTGCTTTTTTGTTTTAGTTGTGTCTAAGACTCTTAAGACAAACGATTTTTCAAAGAGCTTAATATATCCCTGATAGACATAACACTTGCAAAGTGGAAAAAGGTTAATAGTTTAATACCAACTATGCCTATAATATGAGAACATCGTAACTGTACCTATCATCGTCGAACAATCTGCAAAATCTGCAATAGAATCGTGCCATAGAATACTCATTGCAGGAAGGAGTTGAGCAAGTACGTCCAATCGGCTGAATTTCTAAGCATTTCATGCACATCATTTGAGTGGTGGATTTCCTGTGCATAACAAACAACCACTCTTTGAGGACATAGAACTTTCAGAGACAAGTAAGAGTTGAGTGGCAGTAATGATTTTAGTTATATACCTATCCATCACATGATCAGAAATCTCTTCATCATGGCAACGCCTGCAAGTGAAAATCCTGTTGCAACAAGTTGCAACAAGCTTACAGTTCTGTTTGTAGTGTTTGCAACCAAACACAGAGCCCTCAGTGTCCCGATATGAGGGGAACTGACCCTGAAGCTTCCCAGTCTCACTTGGGATTGCAGTATCTGAATCATAATGCGATTTTGCTTCAAGGCATTGACTGAGAAATGAAAAAATACAAGCATCAATATATGTCATTTAGCAGATAGAACAATGAGGATTGCTGGAAAAACAAAACTGAGGGTAAAAGGTTGTTCACAGGTTCATCCAAAGAGTAGCAAAATGTTCGGATGAATGACTTTCAGAGGTTCAGTTTTCTTAACCTCCCCAGACGAACGTTTCTATAGCATGTGATTTATTTGTATGTAGGAGCTTGCTAAAGGAGCATAACAATAAGCAAGGTAGATACCTAGAAGGATATCATTTTACAACTAGGAATAGAAGAATAGAAGTAGTCATCCAACCAAATATGCCTTTTTAGCCAAGACCTAGTGGTTAAGAGACACTGATTATACTAAGTAGCAAATTAAGATGATTACAGATTTCTTGCTGCCATAGGAGGTGGTTTCAATGATCCCAGGTTGAGCAATTCCAGGAAGAGAACAAATTAAAGAAGGAAGCTGAAAGAAAAAATGTAAGCAAACCTTATTGTCGAGTCGAGGGTTACTTGTGAGTTTGCTTGAAGATTAAACCAAGAGTCATAGGAGACTGTTTTAGTTGCAGCTTCCAATCCATCTTGACTAATAACCAAGTGTTTAGTTCGTTGGTCCACCTCATGGGTTGGTCCCAAAAATTTGTTGTCACCATCAGTATATTCACCCATTCGATGCATATCCTTCTTTTTCTTGAAGACCAATTCATGTTCCATATATAGGTGTTTTTGGTTGTCCACATTGATACCATCCATTTTCTTAGCCACGTTAGCTGCCTTGGAATCATGATCACGTAACTTGAAGTTTGCAGCACTGAGATTGTCTCTCCAATCAAGAGAACCATCCCCACATTTGGAGGCAACATTCATATCGTCTGCTGAAGGGCACTTAGTTGGCCCCTCCACCTCATCAAATTCGTACTCATTTACGCCTTCCCACCATTCTCTAAGCCATTCATTGAACTTTGTGCAATATGTGGCCTTAAGCCAGTAGCTCATCATAGCTTGTTGCTCCTCTAATGTTAAGTAGGCCATAAGCCATTCTAACATTTCCTGCAGAATCTCTGCCCTTGTTCTTCCAAGCATATATCCCAAAATTGTTATTTGTTCCTCAATCGAAAAGTACTCTCGAAACAAAGGCCAAAGTTCCGCCTCTTCACGACTAATGTGATCTTCCAATATCTTTTTCAGTGATTTGCAGCTATTTTCAAGCTGTAAACATAGCAGATGATACTTTGCCAATGCCGGACCAACGGGTACCACATCTGTATTAGACAGTGTGTTGTACAACTCAGACATTTCATCTAAAATCCGTGATACTCTCTCAAAACATTCAGCTTCCATATCATGATCAATAGAGTAGGATTGTGTAAGGTTGCGGGCATTTGGATTTGACTCCAAAGCTGGAAATGCTACCTTATCCTCTGTTTCACTGTGAAGTTCATACAACGATCTCACAAAATGAAAATGCCGGGTGAACTCCCTAAGAAGCCCCAAATTTTTGGATAGTTTAGTCGCGTCAAAGACCAATGACTCAAGGTCTTTTTTTATGGCTTTGTGAAAGTAATAAATGTGGTCCATTGGCCTCGGCTCCTGGAAATTATTGGAAACAGCTTCAGTAGGATAACTGGAAATTGAACCAAGCGGATTTGTCGCCCGTGAAGGAAAGATCCTAGAGCTACCAACAGTACTAAGGTTAGCCTGCTTTACGTTTTCACAGGGATCTCTCTCTTCTCTTCTGAGCTCAGCTATGAATGGTATTGTTCTATTGAACATCTCTTGCAGATTTTCAGTACTGGTTTTGCCGGAATAACCACAGCGAACCCACCCATGTAAAAGTGAGGCAAAAGGTCTATCAAGGATGCTACATTGATCAATGCCATTGATAACAGAGTTCAACTTATCCTTGGGCAGGCGAGATGAAAACCAAGTAACCACACACTTTAGCAGCCCAAGGGGAAGCATACACAAGCTCCTAATCAACAACTTCTGCTGGTATTCATAGTTGTACTTCTCAACGATGAGAGGAAACACCTGATAATGAACTAAAAGCAGTGTGATTAAGATGATAGAGACATTATATATTTAAAATGACAACAGAAACAAGTGACTATGCTATGGAGATTTTTCCTTGAAGGAATTTGCTACTCAAACATTATCAGCTTTTATAATCAGAGTATAATAGGCAACTCACGTATCAGAGTGTATGTATACAGTTTGAGCAAGCAATAAAACAACTAGCATACCTCTTTTTCTTGAAAAGACAAGTGTTCAGTAGTCACTAATACAAGACTTTCCACTTGACTACATAGGTTTGCCAGAAAAGTGGGTTCGGTTAAATTGACTTGATCAGCATCGTACAGAATCTTCTGAAGTCTTTCAACCTCATTTTTGTGAGGAAAGGGATTGTACAATGGTAATGACTGTTGTGAACAAGTGTCTTCTAGTAAAGGATAGAAGACTTTTTCCAATATGTTACTACAAACAAAAGAAAAACTATGCTTATCAGAGGGGAGAAAATGAAGACCAACAAACAAATATTTCCAGTAATTATGGCAATAAAAGGCAAAGAAAGGTACCTATAAAATATCAGCACCTCATTCAAGAACTTAATTTGAACAATAACTGATGTTAACCTCGAAATTTTCTGAAGCCTTGCTTGATTTAGCTTATTCAGAATTTCTTGGAAGTCAGATCTAATGGCAGCATGCCAGAGCAATAGTCCATCAAAAGGACTGTTCTCAACTATTTTTTGCAAGTCCTGCTTCTCACTAGGGTATTTCTTAAGCAAACAAAGGTTGGACAGTTGTCTCAGATTATCTTGCTCTTGAGGATACTCCGATGATCTGTTATATTTATTGCAACCATCATGGGATTCTTGGCCAGCTTTATTGATCCATAAAATCACCACCTTTAGTAGAAAATCTCAGCCATTAAGTTAAGAAGGTTGGCTTTAAAGGATGAGCAAAGAGCAGTGTGAGATATGTACCTCTTTCAGGGTTGATTCATCTTCTGTCAGAATGTTATTTATGCAATCGTTCAGTTCCAGTTGCTCATCTGAAGAAAGTAAACTGGCGAACCATGGGAAAAGATCCGCCAATAGCATCACGGGGAAGCTACATAAGAATTGCCAAATTAGCGAAGCTTGCTCTTCACCACAGAAATGGCTCATTAGTAGAGGGAAAACCTGCCATAAACAATAAGACGAAGATCCTCTAAGTTCAAAACTCACATAGTCACATAACAAGCAACACTTTCTCCCCTAGTATTCGACACATGAGTAAAGATGCAATTAAAAGGGAACTAAGTGTGTGTTTGGCCTAACTTTTTAAAGTGTTTTTGGACTTAAAAGCACTTTTTGGCCAAACACATCATATATTTAAAAGTTAAAAATAATTTCTCAAAAACTCAAATACCATAAAAATAGAAGCAGCAATTTGGTGTTTCTGATTCTTGAAAACTACTTTCAAAAAATTAAACTTTATAAACAAAAACTCATTTTTAACAATGTAGGCCAAACATGCTCTACTATAATCAAGTCTCTTCCAATTATTGGGTTTTATTTTTGTGTCAACCAGAACTAGAGAAGTCCTATAGAGGCTTCTGTATGCATCACTCAGTTCATGTAACATAATATTAACAAAATGCCATTGAAGATTACTTACGTGCTTCTCTTCTTTAACCATATGCTGACATATTGAGTCCTGAAGAGTGCCAATTTGAAATGTAACTTCTTGGAGCCCTTGACTTGGATTTCCGAGGTTGTCAAGTATACCTTTTAGACAAGAGACTATAGATTCAAACATAGAACCTGCGCTGCTGTGTTGCAGGTAATACGTGCAGGCAATGTTTTCCACACGTGCGTCCAACGCCAAAAATATAACCTGGTTCAAAATAATGCGGGATCAATCATCAAGGCATCACGAATATACTGCTGCAGTATAATTTTCAAGGAACTTCGAACACTATTTTCAACATTTATCATTTGGATGCCAGTAGAAGGCGTGGGCAGCTATAACAATTAGCAAATACTAATTTTTCACGCATGCCCTCAATAAAACAACCCAACATTGTAAACATCTCTGATTTCCAAAAACCCTCAACAAAATTCAAACAGGTAATGTAGAACTTGAGAACAACATCATCAACTAAAATCATGAGCACAATAAACAAACAATTAATTGTGAACATGATTGCTACTTTCATTACAATTGAAATTGCTTATTAATTTTATGTCAACCTTTATTTTTTTAATCAAGTAATTTCAAAAGTGCCCGCTCAAAGTCCGAAATTATCTTCTTCCAAGCTGACTTTGACATGGTCAGCTGGTCGCTACATAAGTACATAGACTCTATACAATTATATTTTCAGCAAAATCCACCATAACTTATACATACGATGAAGATTTGATACATAACTGTCCTATTAGACCGTCTAGCAAGTAGCAAGTTCCTACATTAAAAGTCTTCCCATGTCAGTTTACTTGTTGAGACAAATATGTAGCTTTCAATATAAAATTTTAAGTTTCAAAATAGTGATGACACATTATAGTTACAGCGCCACGTATTATATTAAAGATTTAAAGCCTGATAGTTAAATATTGAAAACTCACAGGTAAACAAACACTCTTATGAAATAATTTTTATTTCAAAAAAAAAAGTTACAACGTCTATTTGAGAATTGGCTATATTCAGTTTTCTTTCCTTCATCACCCTCATACCGAAAACTACTTAGAAACTCAAACGTCACCAAAATGTTCCAGTACACCAGCATCATTGGCTTTGTTCCCCACACCATTGTATAGGAATTTCCAGAATTCTGCAAATCATCCCAAACCGGTTTACAACTTTGTTCATCGCCCCGGGTATTGAATAGAGTAATTTTAACAATGGAGTCAAAATTCATGTGAACCATTTTATCCACACGAAACAAACTGAGCTCAATAGTCCAATTGAAAAGCTCATCGTCAACCAAGTTAATTGACATCCATAATCCACAATAACACCCAAACTAATTACTAAGCATTGCATAATTAGGTCCATCAAAAACCTATGTCAATAATTTCTTAAAAAGAAAATCCGTTGATCTAAGGCCTCATGAGGATATGCACAACTCATCTAATGATATGGTTGATGGTAGACTCACTAGCTCACTTGTAACATCTCACCTCAGACAGTATTTGTGTAGTTCTGTCAATAATTTCTTAAACGGAAAATCACACAAATTAGGGGGAAAAAAAGCATTGTTATGCATTTTAACAACGTCAAAAATTCACATGAGCCATTTTATCCACACACAACCAATTGAGCTCAAAAGCCAATTCCGAAGCTCATTGTCAACCAAGTTAGCTAACATCCACAATCCACAATAATATCCAAACTAATTACTAAGCATTGCATAATTAGCTCCATCAAAAACCTATGTCAACCATAAAACACACAACGGCGCCAGTCGGGCGCAAAAGTCCGATTGCAAAACACAATCACTACTTCCAAGTCTCCAACTATAAAATTCGGCTAAGCTAGCTCACCCTGCAACAATATCCACCACAATAACTACCAATTATATTGCATTTTTAAGTCAAACACATCTTCTAGTAATCCACTAAAAACTCCAATAAGACCGTTATATACACACGCATTACACAAACACTATAGCAAAAATTAACACAATTAATCAATAACTAAAGTTTAATCACATATTCTTGTATAAGACAGCCTTACCCAAGTTTATGGTAAAATGAGTTCTTTCAATAACTACTTTTGTTCACTATAGGATTATGTTTGGATCCATTTCACGTAATATTTGTGTAAAACCGTCTTACACCAAACTAACTTTAATTAATACAGCAAATAATTCAATACCTCAGCTTCAGCAACACTCTAAGAATGAATTTATAACTTGATTAACCACACATTACACAAACATAGCAAAATTAACACAATTAATCAACAACTAACTTTTAATCACATATACTTGTCTAATGCTTGTTTACACAAATTTATCGTAAAACGAGTTCTTTTAACAACTATTTTCGTCCACTAGTATGATCATCAATCTTTGTGTAAATTAAACTTTTAATTAATAACAGCAAATAATTCAATACCTCCGCTTCAGCAACACAATGATACTTATACACGCTCCTAAAGAACTCAACTCTCCTCATCAACTCAACCACCATAACCTCCCGATCACTCATCCGCGTACTCCACGCGCCACCAATTTCCTCAACCACACGCTTCAACTCCTTAAGCTCACGCCGAAACGCCGTATGAAGCAACACCAGAAGCCTCACCGGAGCTCCGTCATGTCGTCCGCCGGAAGACGATTCCGCCGGCGTCTCCGACGCCTCCGCCGACGACGATGACGGTGAGGAAGGGAGACCGGAAGAAGCGGAAGGTCGGTGAGTGGAATCGTCCATGAGATTGTTCTAGAAGAAAGGAGAGAGAAAGGCATGAGACAGGTGAAGAAAGGTGCTGATATAATAGGAGGGAAGGAGGGAGTAAGTTTGTGTGAGCTAATGGTGTGATACAAGAGACAAACATATAATTAACGCAAATTTTTATTTCAGACGGGACCGTCTGAAATAAGACGGAGCAAAAATGTCGCTATTTTACGATAAAATGTTACTATTTTTCGATAAAATGTTATCATAATTTTCAGGATAAAAAGAAACAACTTTACGTATAACATTTTGTCATTAAATAGATACGTTCTATTAAAAAAAATGATAACATTTAATCCGTCTTATTTCAGACCGTCTAAAACAAAACTTATTGATAAATTAAAGTCAATTCATCTTCTCTCTCCTACATTTGCCATACTCTATTAAGTCTA
>VHZZ01000069.1:75777-108015 GCA_009801015.1 Silene noctiflora | reverse complement strand
TATTACTTTCCTGAATCTATCAAACCATAATTGTTTTACTCTATTATAAATGCGCGGTTTTTTAAATAGAAATATTAAAGAAAATAATAATTATACAACTGATATTTAACTCAATTTGAAATTTAATTGTAAAAATTATTATTATTAATGTTTTGTATTAATTGGTGGAAAAACGAAAGTTCAGTATAATCCAGTTGTAGATTTAATATAATTAAAGCTCAATTACGTAGAGATATGATATGATAAAAACTCAATTACAGATATGATATAATGAAAGCCCAATTACAACCAAATTCATTTAGGCGGTAAAATTTTGGAGATCTCTTATTCTTTTAGTATAAGGGGGATGTGTATATTTAGGTTTGACGAAAAGATTGCAAAAATCACAAATAAGACACTAAAATCTGCATGAAAAAGACTTATCTACAAAACTTATTTGAATAACTAAAATTCATCGATTTACTTAAATCTTGTAACTTTGTAAGACAATATTTATATACTTCTACAACCTTGCGCTTAAATTCCAATACAACAATTCTTATATAATGCCGTTTTACATATAAACATTATATGCTTACTGTAAACCAAGTGATTATTTTCCTAAAACCTCCGCTAAAATAACTTCACCAATCACAACTTTTTATAATAAGGACTTTAAATCTTTCGTTATATGATTTTACAATGTAATTGTAAAAACCGCTTTTATGAGACTTACGCTATCCAAGCTCCTCTAATGGCATTATTACTAACTAGGTGGTACCCATGAGCACTTAGATCAACTGGCAAAAGGTTGTTCTATCTTAACCAGAGGTCCCGTGTTCGAGCCCTGGGAACGCAACAGTGTTGAAACTCATGAGGGAGAGCTTTATCGCCCTAGTGGTCCTACCCGGCTCGACTCCGGATTAAACCGTATGGTTTACACCAAAAAACTAACTAGGTGGTGTCGTGGTGGACAACAAGGTTGTGAGATTATAAACTTTTATAGAGTAATAATATGTTTTAATATATATTCTAAGTCAATTAGCTCATACTAGTAATCTAATTAAAGTCAACTTATTGTGATGAAAACATTTAGTATCACAACATAAAATTTTATGATAAATACATTTTATGTCAACTTTCGAGTATAAAAACATAATTGTCGGACATCATCGTTTTATTTTCATATTAAAGATTATTTACAAAGTCAATGTTAAACAATCTGAGTGGCACATAATTGTGTTTTTAAACAGAGTTTTGTTTTCGAGTAAGAAATGAAATATTTTGTGATCGTTATTTAATACAGTATTTTCTAAAGAAAATATTGCCTTATCGATTACTCTCGTGATCTCATCAAACCATATATAGGTTTGACAAATAGATTTCAAAATCCACAAATTTGTCATTTAAAACAGCATGAAAAACACAGATAGGATTATACACTCAGTTGTATATAAGCATTGTACAACCAAGGTATAAAAATCCGAGCTTATATAGTATTTTTTCTGAGCTAGTGCAAAGTTTATATTTTTAGTGTGTAAATGAATGAGATCAGTTACTTTCTAATAAAGCTCGTATTCTTTAACATAAAGCTCGGATACTTTATTACAAAGCTCAGATTCTATACCGTACAACTGGTACAACTGGTTGTATAGTCCATGAATTGCATGAAAAAGGCTTATCTACAAAACTATCCTGGTTTGAAGAACTAAAATTCACGTGATCAAAAATTTGTAAAAGTGTATATTCTTGTAAACGATATTTATATACCTCTTATATAATTGCTTTTAATTAAACTTAATAATAATGGACGAAATGGTTAGAATTTGGTTTTAAACCTCCACACCTTACAACAAATATGATTTAATAACATTTATCTGCCATACAAAATACCATAAATATTTACGAGTTCTACCTTAACAAATACGAGTTTGGTGAAGTCTACATTCGTTATCGTCCCCATTAAATTATTCGGTTTATCGATTAATCACTTTGATATGCATGTGACGAATAATAAGTAGTTGTACTTATTATTTCACGTTATTAGCCAATGGATTTCCTTGCAAAAAATGCGCAAGTGGTACGGATGTACTCGTCTAGGTCATCCACGGCCCTATAACTATTTTAAGGACAATAATATGTTCCAAATAGAAACCCATTAATAAACAAAACGTCTTGTTTATAACGGACACTATTCGTTATAAGTTGAAGACGGATAGTGCTCATCTCACAATAAGGCAAGTGAGAGGGCAAGTGGAGGAGAAATGAAGCACCCCATAAATAGTGTCACTTGCATATTGTGAGAGGGACACTATCCGTCTTCTACTTGTGACGGATAGTGCTCGTCTTCCATAATAATTTGTGTTAATAAATTAAGCTTCGGTAAACATTCCCATCACATACATGTCATGGGGCTCTTAGCCTCTCAGCATAAAGTAGTTGTTACCTACTCCCTCTGTCTCGATTAATTGTTATCATTTAGTTTTGGCACAAAGACTAAGAAAAAAATCAATTATAAAATGACAATTAGACCAAATTGAGTATGAAATATTAAATTGTTTATGAAAGTAATCTTAAAGTAGAAAGAACAATAATTGATTGAGATACTCCAAAATGGAATAGAACGACAAATTACCGGGATGGAGGGAGTACACTTTACTTTCATGGTTTAGCCAACTTACTAATAGCTTGATTTAACCCATTTAACACATACCTCTATTTATTTATTCAATTTCCAAATTTCCATCATAAAATCAAAACTTTATTAATCGGATCATTAATTTCCCATTGGTTATATTCCTCTCGTGAGTTCATTTGAATAAGTAACTCTATAAAGCTTCTAGCTCAAAATTTTGTTGTTGACCTAGTTGTGAGAGTATAAACTTTTATAGAGTAATATTGTGATTGTAATAATATGTCTAATATATACTAGTATAGCGCCCGTGCTACAGCACGGTATTTTTTTAGATTTAATTTATAAGAGACAGTTTCAATAAAATTATTTGCATAAATTAACTTTACTTTTAATTTAATATTATAATGTACTAATATAATTAGTAAGAGGTAGAACAGAAAGTTACTACTGTAAAAAAACATTTTAAGTTAAATTATTTTTGCCTTAAACTATTAATATTATTATACTTTATTATTAAGAATAACTTATGACATTAATAATACATTTAACTTAGATGTAAAATCTAATTAAAACACGTATTAGCCTTGCAAAAAACCGGTAAAAATAATATCTGCTTATATGTATTTATGGTAGAGATTGAGAAGGTGAGGAGTTTGCGAGATAATCTGGCTAGAAATTGATGAATATTATGTAAATCTTGTCGGTATATATGTATTTACAGTATATATTTGCCTATTAGTGTAACTAATTAGTAGAGCCAATTAATAGTGGGTAAATTTAGAAAAGATTTGGTTAGGGTATATTTAGAGAATAAGAATTAGTCAGAATATAACATTGAGCGCAATATTTCAGTACTCTTTAACATACTTGAGCGGGAATTTTTAAGATGTGTTAATCTTTTAGTATATAGGAGATTGTAAGTCAAATCGCTCATATTAGTCTAAACCACATGAATCGGCTAGGGCCACTTCATGTTTTTTACACGAATGGATTAGGTCTAATTTTTTTTTTCCATTGCAGTCGTCTCGTCGAGATAAGCAATTTGAAAAAAAAAACATCGTTGAAAACGGACACCTAAGAACAAAGTTATGATCGTTTAAAGTTCGTTCTTAATGAGACTAATTACTTCAAATTTTTTCAGTATGGGGTCTCGTTCAGAATGCTCAGGGAAAACCAGATAGAAATACCAAGCTTAGATCATAATGCATCTTTGTTGTTCGTCCTAGTTTGACTATAAATGATCATTATTTAGGTATAACGAGTATTCACTATTTTTACTTACTATATTTAAAAATAGGACAATTAATTTCGAATAAGAAAATCGGAGAAAAAAAAAAGACAAAAAAAATGGACTTGAATGAGTATTTATTTTTTTCACAATTTTCACATTTAGGACGGCAGTACGACACTATCCATCTTAAATTTAAGACATGTCAAGTACATACTAAATCATGTGACAAGTTAGCTAGAAAATGTCAATAATTTTGTCTTTATTACCACCATGTAGTATTTCGTAGTATTTAACCATCTTAAACTGAAGACAAATAGTGTTCATCTTATGCAATACTTACTGTTTATTTTTAGAGGGTTCAACCGTATCCATTAACCCCCCTCTAATAACGATAAAAATAAAATAAAATCATGTGAGTTTACATCTCTTGGGTTTTGTTCTTTTCACCTGAAACAAAGCTTAACTAAATTTAATGAAGCTGAATTAAACTGAGACGAATGAAGTTGAACAGAACTGAATTGAAGTAAGAGTTACAATTTGTGAAGATGAGCTAAACTAAACTGAATTGAACTAAAGTTGACTTAAACTGAACTAAAATAAGCTGAAATTAAGTCGAGAAGAACGGAATCTTACTCAGTTACTCGTGTTTGTTAATCACTCTTCTCACTTTGAACGTTGACCTAATTAACAATTTCAATTTTTCATTGATTGATAAGTACGGAGTAGTTGGAGGCAAGCATATAATAATTAAACTACGAGGAAGTACTGGCTTCTTGTTTACGATCAGATCAATAATATTGGCACTTATATAATATTGACACTAGATTTATGAAATTATTATTGTTGCGAGTCGATTTATTTGGGTGAAGATACAATAATTCAGATAATACGAAGTATATTATTACGAGTTAATCCTCTATTGACTAAAAGATTAACAAGTCTAGAGTAATTCCGCTTATTTTTCCTGCTCAACTGCTTCCTTGCTCAAAAATATCCTCTTCTATTTTCAGCAATAATATATTATAGTCAATTAATAAATATCCTCTTCTATTTTCAGTAATAATATATTGTAGTTAATCTATTTTGAGCAAAAAAAAAAAAAAAAGACTACACTAATTGGAATTAAAGCTCTTCTATTTTCACCAAGAATATATTGTAGTCAATTAATATTGTAGTCAATCTATTTTGAGCAAAAAAAAAAAAAAAAGACTACACTAATTGGAATTAAAGCTCTTCTATTTTCACCAAGAATATATTGTAGTCAATCTATTTTGAGCAAAAAAATATATATACTAATTGAATTAAATGCACAATACACAATACTTCTCTTAAACTTCCCGTACATTTGATACGAACTTTTTCAACTAATCCTCATAGAAAGAAAAAATAAATCAATAATCCCCTATAATCTAAAATACTTTTATGTAACTCCCCTATAAGGTTGTAGGCCAAATTTTATAAAAAACGCAAAAAATGAATTCTCAACTATTATAGTTGATTCAGAATTCGTCTTAATACAAAGCTTTATAATAATAGATTTATTAAATGCAAAAATGTTTAATGACAACATTTTAATTACAAATTTTGGACACAACCCTTTAAAAATACCGTACTGTAGTACGAGATCTATACTAGTAAGTTAATTACCGATTAAAGTCAACTTAGGACGAAAATGTTTTGTATCACAACATAAAAAATTTATGATAAAACATTTTATGTCAACTTGTTAAATTATAAAAACATAGTTTTTAGACATCACATCATGCATCGTTTAATTTTTACATAGGAATATATAAGAAGTCAATGACAAATAAGCTGAGCGACACATAATTGTGTTTTTAAATATAATTATTTAATATCGAGCAATAAATTAAATATTTTATCGCGATCATTATTGTTTATTACAATATTTTTTAAACAAAATATTGTTTCTTCTATCACTCTCGTTATCTCATCAAATCATAATTGTTTCACTCTATATATGATACATATATAGGTTTGACGAATAGATTTTAAAAGCCACAAATTTGCCATTTAGAGCCGCATGAAAAAAGGCTTATCTACGAAATTGGTTTAAATAACTAAAATTCACCGCTCAGAATTTGTAAAAGTGTACTTATATCTTACTTCCTCAATTTCAATCAATTTTGTACATTTAATTTGGTTTAAATATAACTCATATATATATACAACAAATGTATATAAATGATTAAAATGTAGGGAGTTCTTGCAACATTACTCTTAAATTTTAATATTTTTCGAAGAAATGAGTATGTAGTTGAATTTGATTTGACCTTGACTCATTAGAGCGAATGTGGTTGTGATAATATTTATCTACCATGAAAATTATTTCGCCCATTTCATTTAATAATTTACATTTATTTTATTTTCCCTCACAAAATTAAACAAATATAAACTATTCACTAAAACAGAGGCTATAATCATTGCTTATTTCAAATTCTTTTTTAAAGAAAATATTGGCACATCGATTACTCATATGATCTCAATTAACCATATTTCTTGATTATTTTTTAGCTCTATATATGCATATATAGGCCAGACTTGGCAATAGATTTTAAAAATCACGAATTTATTATTAAAATCGCGTAAAAATGGCCTATCTACAAAACTAAATTGAATAACTAAAAGTCAAAGGGCACTTATATCTTGTAAGTAATTTGTAATTAAGACAATATTTGTATACCTCTTACAGTCTTGCTCTTAAAATTCAATAATAATACTCGAAGAAATGGGTTGAAAATGGTTTTAAATCTCCACCTGTTAGAGCGAATATGGTTTGATCGCATTTACACCATAAAAAAGATCATTAATATACAAATTCTACTATTAAAGAGGTATTAAAAAATACCATTAATATACGAATATAGTTTCACCGTAAATGGGAAAGAACTTGTAAGACGTCACAACCTTGTGACTATCACAAGGGAGATCTATTGTTAGGATTATCTTACCTGGTATTATATCATCTACAACGGCATTATCAACTCTCTTTTGGTCTAGTCAAAGCGTTAATCATCTCCCGTTTTAAGTTTTAACTGAGTGGGTGTATTAGAGAGATATTAGGATTATATTAGTTATTATTAGGATTTTAAAAAGTATTATGGGTATTATAAAGAGTATTCTATAGTATATTTAGGAATATTCTTGGAATAGATTTTAAGACACCCTACTAAATATTATAATTATCGTTCTTGGCAATAATAATCAAGTCATTCTACTATCTCACATCTACCTTAAGGAATACGAGTACGGTGAAGTCTACATTCGTTATCGTCCCTATCCAAGCTGCCCTAATGACATTATATTATAACTAAAGGCTCTGTTTCTTTTGGAAGAGGAGAGCCGAATTGAACCAAATGAAACTGAATTGAACTAAATAGAGTTAAACTGCCCTAATGACATTATATTCTATTATAACTGAATTTAATAGAACTAAACTAAACTGAAGTAAGAGTTAATTTGTGAAGAGGAGAGCCAAATTGAACCGAATGAAACTGAATTGAACTAAATAGAGTTAAATTGAATCGAAATAATTTAAAATTAAATCGAAAAAAACACGGCGTATCTCGATTGTGGTTGACCTAGCCTGGTTGGAATGAGAACGTTAAGTTATTCGTTTTATCGGTTAATCATTTTGACAATGCATGTGATGAATAATACGTAGTTGTACTTATTTCAACTCCGTAATATGCGCAAATGGTACGGATGTACTAACAAACGCCAAGGTCATCAACGATCCAATAATAAATTCAGTAATTTTTTTAAGATAAATATATTCGTCTTAAGATTAAAACGAGTCAGCTATACACCCATTTATGTACATAATAAGGCCTCGTTTGGTTCATCAAGGAATTCAACTAACACCGGAATTTCCAATTCACGTGAATTGTATTTCTGTATGCAAATTCACATGAATTCGGGAAAGTCGTTTGGTTGCGCATGTGGGAGTTGAATTCCACAGGAGTTGTGAACTACCTAGGAGGGCGAGGTAGTTCAATTCCGCCATTATGTAGGCATTCAAAATTCCTAGGAGAATTGAATGCCTACATTTTGCTAGGCAACAAACGAGGCCTAAGAGTAGAATAGAACAAACATTTCGTTATTTTCTATACGTTATTCTTTTTTCTCGTTTATAATACTTGATTCTCGTCTTAAACTTAAGACAGATAATACCGTTTTAAATAAGATTTTGGGTAATAATTTAGGTTTTGGTAAACATATCCATCATATACATGTCAAGGGGCTATTAGGCCACCAATTTATAATTTTATTATTGTTGTCATTTTCACTTTGGAGGATCATAATACAGTCAAAATTCATGCTTTTTTTCGTTAATTTTTTTTTGAATGTTGTCCCACAACAAGCTAGTTACGTGGAAATGGTGACGATTTACGTAACAGGCAACATATTTCGTAATCCCCTTACTACCATGAGAATAAAATTCTCAAAAGTTTTCCCTATAAACTCCACATGCTTATATAAGGAAAGAATCGAAACTCCACATATTTATATAACGAAAGAATCCTTCTTACTACTAAGAGAAAAAAATTCTCAAAAATTTTCCCTCTAAACTCCATATACTTATATAAGGAAAGAATTAAGATTTTCCCATTAAAGTATTAGCTTTCTTTTAAAGCATGATTTTTTTCAAATTCTAAAATTCTAAAATTACAATGTTTAATCAAAATAAAATAAAAGGGTATAAAATTATAAAATACCAAATTGCTAATTTTTCTTAGAAAATGACTTGATACATGCTTACACACTATATAAAACAATAAAATAAAATAAACTAATAGTATAAGCTCCATGAAAAAATTCATTAAGATAATTTAAGAAAAGTTATACAATGAAATCAGTAATTTTGTGAATAAATAAAAAAACAAGATTTCATGACATACTCATTTTTTTATTTTTATTTTTTCATATCAACATATAATGAGGTGAAATATGAAAATATTAAGGTATAAATTTAGAATGAATAATATATGAAAATATGAAAATATAATGAGGTGAAATATGAAAATGAGACGGTTTTTACCTTAATATGAAAATATTAAGGTAAAAGTTCTATAAATAACGCGCATTTATTGCACGAGATCTATACTAATTTTCTAACAACGGATTCATTATATCAATCCAAATGATTTTTTTCTTAATTCGAGTCCGAGTCTAATTTTCACAAATATATATTAGTCTAAACCACATGATCGGCCAGATAGTTCGTGTTTTTTTACATGAATAGACAAGTCCAATTTTTTTCCCATGGCTGTGTCGTCGAGATAAACGATTTGAAAAAAAAAAAACAACGTCGAGAATGGACATCAGAACATAAAGTTATGGCCATTTAAAGTTTTTTCATTCATAATCGTCACTTTTTTTTACGTAATTTAATCTTTCTTGTTATTAATTTTTCATTTTGTTATTATTCATCCTTAACATGAAAAATTAAGTTAAAAATGCCAAAACAGAAAACTTTATGAAAAATGAGCAAAACGAGGGACGTGATTAAGTTCGTGTCTGGTGGGATTAGGTAGGTCATTTCGGTATGGGTCTACAATTGGTCAACGAGATTAAGTTTGTGTCGGGCTGGATTAATTCGAGTTTTATTCGGGCTCTACAATTCAGGTTAATTTCGTACCATGGATTAGTCGTTTTGATTCAAATCATACGGATCGTGTTTTTTTTTCTTGCCTTATTAGAAAAAAAAAAAATACGGATCGTGTTGGTTTTACCAGGTCTAACTTTGGCCAAGTATGGGGCTATTTACCTAGCCAAAAATATGGGCCTTGGCTAACGCCGCATACTATTGTCCATGGATCATGTCCTTGGAGCAATGCTCTTCAAGGCACCCGGCCCATTAAAGAGGAAACGGAAAGAAATAGAGAGAAAAAAAAAAAGATGATCCATATCCGTGAGGTAGAACCAGGATTTCCGGATCCACTAGGCTACCTTATGGATTGCGAATTGTTAAGAGCGAAATTTATCATGTCGCTTACTAAAAAATACACATAAAGAGTATAAGACACATATTATAAGAGCGAATCGCGAATCAGTAAAAGGCCAAGCGCATATTTATATCAAATTTGGCCAGTGGCCACCATGGGTAGACCTCAAACTCAAAGACATGCGATGAAGTAATATGAAACTGGCAAGAGTTTGACATCCGAAGAACTTGTTCTGCTGCATGTGCAGAAGCTCCCAAACCCGACAAACCCGACTCAATCAGGAACCAGCTGATAAAACAGTGTGACAAATCAAGAAAATGCGTGATGTTTCACTGCACGACTGGAAGAATAAGTCCCATAATTCCATAAACCACCTGGACTAATGAAGAATTTTTAGAATGCTGATTTCTGTTTGCACTCTGCAGCCTTCAGGTAGTATTTCTTGCAGTAGAAGATCGATATTTGACTCGATATTTGCAGGTTACATTCCTGTTTTTCATTCATCTAGGTTCAACTTACAAGTTACATCCAATACCCCTGACATTTCCTGTGTCATATTTTAAATTTTCGGAATTTGTTTTTCATGTTTATGGTCGAAGTAATGAAACTTTGATCTTAGAAAGTCAAATGAGTAAATCGGATGTAAGCGACTGAGCGATAACAAATTATGACTGATTCCTCAAAGCAAAATAAATTCGAGTTATCAAGCCCTGACTACGCAACTGAAATAGTCATAGACTGACTAATAGCGCGAGCTAGCGTGGTGGGACTTGACAGTAGTTGAAACTTGAGCATAAGAAGTCTAAATCTGCAAAACAACCCGTGTTTCGACACAAATTTAGTCTGTTTTCTATATGTTTGGAAATGCTAGGTGTAATACAAAAGCAATAAAGTGTTTATCATGGACCCGTTTTAATTAAAGTATTTAGTATTGGATTAGCTTAGCAACCATTTTTTATAATGCGGGAGGGTCCAACTGACATCAACAACACTTCCTGTCAATCTAAAAATATGATATGATTAAACCGAAAAAAGCATATCAATAATTACCTGTTAATGGACCAATATGCCATGGATAGCTCAATCAACATCATCAGCAGCGAAAGCAGATGGGTCGCAACTGTGGCAAGTATATGGATACAAGCGATGACAGGTTGGTCCTACACCTTTAGTATATACTCGGCCGCTATAAAGTCCTCTCAGTCGTATGATCAGTCAACCCTTGACACTATCTCTGTGTTTAAAGACCTCGGTGCCAATTTTGGTGTGCTTTCTGGTCTCCTGTATTCTGCTGTCACCTCTGTTCGCAACCAGCGTGGTGGCTGCTGTGGTAGCCCGTGGGTGGTTCTTGTGGTGGGTTCAGTTCAGTGTTTCTTGGGTTACTTTCTTATGTGGTTGTCTGTGGTTGGGGCGATTCATAAACCGCCTGTTGGTGTCATGTGTGTTTTCATGTTGGTTGCTGCCCATTCTCAGACGTTTTTTAATACCGCGAATGTTGTCACTGCTGTTCAGAATTTTCCTGAGTACAGTGGAACTATTGTTGGAATTATGAAGGTATTTCCTCATATTTGTCGATTTTTTTCTTCTTATTTGTGATTTTTTTATGGATATTTTCGACTTTTTTGCTCTCAGGGTTTCAGTGGACTTAGTGGAGCAATGTTGATCCAAGTTCATCAAGCCTTTTTCAAGGGCAATCCAAGCTCATTCATCCTCATGCTCGCGTTGTTGCCAAGTACTCTCACTTTGTCTCTAATGTTTCTGGTCAGAATCTCCCCCGAAATCAGAGCTAATGACGAAAAGAAATACCTCAACGGTTTGTCCATAATCGCGCTATTCCTAGCTGCATATATGATGATCATCATCATACTCGAAAACATCTTCAATTTCCCAACTTGGGGACGATTTTTTACACTTGTGGGTATGTTAATGCTACTTTCATTGCCTCTAAAAATTGCTGTAGAAGCTATCAGCAACGACATAATAACCGACACATTACATACAGAAGAAAGTGCATTCGTACTACACAGTTCTAACTCAATTGCTCCTGTAAAATTTATGGTTCATGAGGAATATGAAGAGCTTCCTGGTTCTTCGATTGATAGGGAAAGCGTGAACATCGTTGAGGCCATGAAAAGACTTAACTTCTGGCTATTGTTTGCGGCTATGTCCTGTGGAATGGGTTCAGGTCTTGCGACGATAAATAACATGAGCCAGATAGGTCAGTCCTTTGGATTTAACATAGTGCAGATCAATACACTGGTTTCATTATGGTCCATATGGAATTTCCTCGGCCGATTTGGAGCAGGTGTGTGTTCCTTTTCAGCTCTTTTTATACTGTCAAGTAAAATTCAGTCGATGTAATTTTCATTTTGGGTCATTTCAGGTCGTATTAGTTAATGTTGGTTTAATTTGGAACAGGCTACATATCAGATGTGTTGCTGCACCAAAAAGAGTGGCCTAGGCCAATAATGATAGCGATCACACTGGCAATTATGGCAGGAGGACATCTCACCATCGCGACTGGATTGTCAGGAAGCTTGTACATCGGAACAGTACTTGTGGGAATTTGCTATGGAGCACAGTGGAGTATGATGCCTACTGTAACCTCAGAGGTTTTCGGGGTTGCACATATGGGCACCATTTTCAACACCATCGCCATTGCGTGTCCTGTAGGCACTTACATTTTGTCGGTCTGGGTTGTTGGGCGGCTATACGATGAAAAAGCAGGAGACATCGGGTCTTGCTTCGGAATTCATTGCTTCAGAGTATCCTTCTTTATCTTAGCATTTGTCAGTTTTCTTGGGTTTCTTTTTGCCTTGAGTCTGTACTTCAGAACAAGGGTGTTTTACAGGTCAGTTGTGATGAGAAGATTGCAACATTCTCTACATTAGTAGAGTAATTGGCGTGTAAGATCCGGTGTACCGCTTACAACGATCTTATTTTATAATTTGCGTGACATTTGTAAATCAAGTGTGAAATTTTTTGCAGTTTATTTGTTTGCCATAGTTTTATGTACAATTTTTTGGGGTCATTGTTTGTTTGCCCGAACGTCCGATTCATTTATTTTGATATGAATTCTATGTATATTTTGGAAGCCGGAGTTCAAATCGATATGATAATTAATATACCCTCGTTTTTCCTCAATCTAGCTTGAATTGATTAGCAACGACTCATCATTCTATATGACTCGGTCCGTTTGAACTAACAATGAACTAACTTATTGATAATCCACATAAGATAGATACTTTTTTTTTTTAAGTACTCCTTCCATGAGTTCCAAGTTCCATCCCTTTAAAGTTTTATGGTCCTCTTTTTGTGAATTACATATTCCAAATTAATTGTGGTATTTTCAAATTAATTACATTTTGCTTATTGTTAGTCAAGGGGCAATTATGGAATTTCACCAAAATTTAATTAAATATGACTTTTTTTGGGTGTGTTAGGACAATAATAGTGGAATAGATAGTGTGAATCTTACAAAATCCGGCACAGCTTGTAACATGAGATAAAAGGGTAACTAGAAGAGGATTGTAAGATATTACAAACTTGTGACCGTCACAAGCAAGAGGGGTTGATAACCTTTACGCATGAATGATGGTCAAAGTAAGGGAGACTTTTGAGTAACTAAAAAAACTACCAATTATACCCTTCAAACAAAGAACGGAATTGAAGAATTTGTAATGTTTTTGTTTAAGACAGACACTATTTATTTTAAGTTTAAAGCGATCAAATGTATCCATGTGGGATAAATAAGACAAAAAACGTGTTCTATATATATATATATACTCATGTGGGGTAATATTTGACCCATCTTAAACTAAACGGATAGTGCAATCTTAAACAAAACTAGCTTGTAAAATAACTAAATAATTGAGCACAAATTCTTATTTAAGACGGCCACTATCCGTCTTAAATAAGACCGATTGTGGCCTCTCACATAAATGCAAGGGGTGGGAAATGGATATACCCATCTACCTCCACTTGCATTTGTGTGAAAGAGGCACTATCCGTCTTAAGCTTAAGACGGATAGTGGCCGTCTTAATCAAGACCTTCTTATAATCGAGGGTAAGTGAAAATTTTCAGTGGATACCAATTTTTGTGGGGGACTACCTTATCAGAGACTTTTCTATAGTCCTATATTTTCTTGGCATATAATGGATGATATTTTATTTTGGTTGGTAAACATAAAAATTGTGCAACGAAATCATGGCTTCATTTCCTATGCTCAGATGTTGTCTACAAAATATAGGCTATGATCTGAAAGAAGATGTAGGCACAAGAATTCCTGCATCGTCGTCGGTATTATTCTTCCCTTGCCAACGTAGAGATCCAACTGAGAAAGATGGGCACAAAGTTACAGGCAAGACGCGATTGCCAGTGTTGCGATACTTAGTCGGAACAGTTAAGAAGCTGAGCAAGGGGTTGACAGAGAATTTAAGCCCGAAACAGAAAGGCGGCGATTGGAAAGATTTGCTCCTTATGAGTATCTCCTTTGCTGTTTATGTTTACATATCTCAGATGATTGTATGTGCTTACTGTGTGTGGATGTCGTCGCTTAAACAACATTGGTAATTCGAAACCAAGAGCATCTCCTTTGCTGTTTATGTGTACATATCTCAGATGATTTTATGTGCTTACTGTGTGTGGATGTCGTCGTTTAAACAACATTGGTAATAATTCTGGGAATTCGAAACCATGAGCTTGTAAAACATCCTGCTTAGCTTGTACGAGTAAGTTGTAATAATAGTTTTCGAATCACAATTGTTGATGTAATTATATTATTTTCAAACTGAAGCGATTTCTTTTCGTTTTTAAAGATAAATAAAGTCAGGGAGGAAATCATCATTTGCGATCGATGCATATGATTCCGGCCACAACCGAGCACCATCAATAGAGAGGCAAAAGTGTGCTAGCAACTGAGCTGTATAGTTAGACCTGTCAAAACTCGACCCGAGCTGCCCGACCCGTTTTAGGGCTACAAACCCGTTTTTTCGACCCGTGACCCGTTTGATCCGAGCCCGAAATGACCCGTTATTTTAGGGTCGAGACCCGACCCGAACGGGTCGACCCATTGGGTCAAAGATAAATCAAGAATTATATTAAAATATTAATATTTTTATATTATATTTGAAAAAAATTGTTAAAAAATTATTTTCTTATTATTAAAAATTACAAACACAACTAAAAACTCAATTTTATATAACTTTTACAATACTTAACAATAAAATAATTATTAAAAAAACTTTAATTTAATAATTATGTCAATATAATTAATGTAAACGTTAAAATAATTAATGTAAACGTTGAATATGATTAAAATATTAATTTTAAATATGTTTTACGTTTTTAAAAATTATTTTTTTAATTAAAAAATAAATTTTAAAAAAACGTCAGAAATTAATTTCTTGACCCGTATCTGACCCGACCCAGAATCCGACCCGTTTGACAGGTCTAGCTGTATTATTACAATAGCGAGATTGTAAAGGGATGACAAGAAATTGTCGTTTGTTAGGCTCAATTTCTGATTCAACTCGTCTGAGATTACAAATTCTTTTCGTCCACAGAACTCTGATTTTTGGCTCAGATCGAAATTATAATCATTCTTTGATAGTACTACTCTTATTTCCGATTCAATAATTACCTGTTAATGGAATAATATGCCATGCATAGCTCAATCAACATCATCAGCAGCGAAAGCAGATGAGTCGCGACTGTGGCAGGTATATGGATACAAGCGACCAGAGGTGGATCCTAGACTTTTAGTACTCCCTCGTAATCTCTTATTTAGCTTAATGTTCCGCTTTAACATTAGCCTGAATAGGAGGGTGTATATTCCTAAATTAATTAATCCTTAAAATTGATTTGAGATTTTCGCGAAAATATTAGTAGTCCTGGTATCAACATTTACTTCCCATGGCTTCACTTTTTCACGTGCCAAATCTAATTACGCATAAATAATCGATATTTTCTCATGCGAATATTATATGAACAATTAAATTAGCTAGTTAACTATTTAGATACTTGAAGATTTGCAACCATAATTTTTCCATAAAATAAACAAAATTTACATGAACAAAATTTTAAATATAAACATAAAAAAAAGTTACCCTAAGAAAATTTAGGAAACATGTACATGCCATAAAAGTCAACTTGCCATAAAACTTAACCAATGCGAACTCTATAAAATACCGTCAGTATTGAAATCGTCCGTATGACTTCCTTTACACCAAAGATGGGTCTTTACACCAAGAAAAACAAGGAGGAAAAAACCTCAACTCTTGCAAAATATACAAAGTTAAGGCCACTCGATTTACTCTTTTTTGTTTGGCCAATTGTAAAAAATTACGTGCCTTACGAATTTCGCCAATTTTTACTACGGTACATTCATCAATTAACTGAGTTAATATCTCCTTACATTCACTTTTACATTGATGAGTATATCCAAGATAATTGGATGTATAGCAATATAATTTATGGTCACGTTCGGGCTTATCTCGGTGAACGTGGTAGCAAAACCTCTAAACGTTTGCGCGTGCAGAGTTTAGGACTGAATCGGGTTTTTCAAATGGCGGAAGAGGAGGAGGTTACTGATACATTTCAGGGTGTTACAGTTTGGTGGGTACTAGAAGTGACAGTGAAGGGCAGTATCGCGACTAAAGCGTATAAGCTGGTTTTTCACAGGAAGTACAGGGAGTTGATTTCAGGGGAGTACTTGGATTATGTGATTAGTGAAGGGAAGATGATTTTAGAGAAGAACAGGATTAGGAAGATTTATGTTAACAGGAGTTTGGATTCGAATAAATTGAATGAGTCGCGAGTGTTGTGGACTTCTGCTGCTTTTCAACATCCTGCTAATTTCGATAATTTGGCTATGGACCCGGAAAAGAAGAGGGAGATTGTTGAGGATTTGTTGAAGTTTAGTCGAAGTAAGGAGTTTTATACAAGGGTCGGTAAGGCGTGGAAGCGAGGCTACTTGCTGTATGGCCCTCCAGGAACCGGTAAATCTACTATGATTGCGGCAATGGCTAACTTGCTAGCTTATGATGTGTATGACCTTGAGCTCACCGCAGTTAGTAGCAATGAGCACCTTCGGAGGCTTCTAATTAACACGGGGAGGAGGTCTATTATCGCGATTGAGGACATTGATTGCTCACTTAAAATTACTCAAAAAAGGAACATTGATTCTAGCTCAAAGGACGAAACCAAGGACAGTAAAGAAAAAAGCAATGAAAAGAAACCAACTGGTGTAACATTATCAGGGTTGTTGAATTTCATTGACGGAATATGGTCGTCTTCAGAGGGTGAAAGAATTATCGTTTTCACGACTAATGCTGTGGACAAGTTGGATCCGGCATTGATCAGGTACATATTCGTATTCCTCCTTTAGTTATATATAGTCGCTTATAAAACCGTCTCATATATTTCTTGTGGTGATCAGGGCAGGACGGATGGACAAGCACATAGAGATGTCATATTGTTGTTTTGAAGGGTTTAAGGTGCTTGCCAAGAATTACTTGTTACTCGAAACCCACCCGAAATTTGATGCAATTAGAAGCCTATTAGAAGTTACTAATATGACACCGGCAGATGTTGCAGAGCATCTAATCCCAAAGCTCCCTGATGAAGATGATGACAGATGTCTCGATAATCTAATTCGCGCTCTAGAAAAAGCTAACGCTGATCAGGCTGCCAAGGCGAAGGCGTCAGAATTAAAAGCCTTAGAGCTTAAGAAGGTGAAGGCGGCAGAGGAAGCGGCTAAAATTAAACATGAGGAGCAAGAAGTAAAGATTATCAAAGGCGGCGAGGAAGAAGACGACTCTAATTAAGCAATTAGTTAATTAAAGCGAGGCCAATGTGCTTAGCAGATGACGAAGTTTTAACTTTGTTCGAGTCTAAATTAGAATACCGTAACCTAAATTTAAATTTGGTTATGACTAATAAACATCAACTCTTTACATCTTGTAATTGTATGATCCTTTTTAACCTCCGCCGTAATTCCGGAAAGAAAAATCAACCCGATAATTTTTACCTTAAATCAATTCAAAATATGACGAACATTTCTAGAGTAAATCGGTGATTTAGTGATTTTTGCAAGCCCGTAGTTCCGTACGTATCACCCTGCAAAATTGACCGCGGTTAAAATCAACTTTTGATAATCTTCAATTCTCACCGTGACATATTTCGCTTATTTAAACCAAAAAAATAATCTTCTCAATTGAACACACCGATAAAAACTTTCAATCGCGATTACTGGGAATTCAAATCCCTAATTTATTTCCTCTCTACTTGTATTCTGTGAGGTAAATCCCTAATTATCTTGATTTGATCCCCTTTGTTAATTCAGTACCAATTTCTCTAATCAAATTTAATTCTGTGTGTGTAATTTGCAACTATATTGAATTGTTTGCTAGTTAAGCTTGAATTGTTACCCTAAACTGTCGTTTTAATTAAAGGTAAATAAATTATTGAGACGGAGGGAATGAATATCTCAGATTACTCTCATTGATTGTAGTTTTAATTCTATGTGTGTAATTTGCAAATATTGAATTGTTTACTAGTTAAGCTTGAATTGTTACCCTGAACTGTCGTTTTAATTAAAGGTAAATAAATGATTGAGACGGAGGGAATGAATATCTCAGATTACTCTTCTTGATTGTAGTTTTTGAATTACTATACAGTGTAAAATACAGTGATTGGATTCATTTGTAGTGATACTTTCCTTAAATAGTAAGGGGTTAAAGCGCGTATAATTATCGATTTGTTAAGTTATCCATTTTCTTTCGAATTGGGAATTTATTAAGTATAATTTCTGAATCTAGCCCTAGGGTTACAAACATAAATTTTAACCTTCCTAATCATGTGATTTAGCTTTTCTAGAATTTGAAATGAAATTCTCGTTCCCAAGCACACAATAATGTGCATTTTTGTGTCGTTTATACGCGCTGTAGAGTTGCAGAAGTACCTTTTAATTGAATTTTGTGTTCTATCCTTCTGTTTGGCAGTTACAGTTCTGCATTAGGATTTTACAATCGTACGATTCCAGTGCTTTAATGGCATCACGGCGCAATGTCAAATATTCTCAACTTGGTGACGGTGAGGATGATGCAAGTTATAACTATACTGATGCTGATAATATAAGAGGAAAGGGATATGATCCTCGGTTTGAGTACATGCCAAAGTCTCTGGACAAAGTTCCGTGGAAATCAATTCTTCTAGCCCTGTTTCTTTTGTCCCTTGGTTGCTTACTTCTCGTCCTGTCAGTTTTCATTCTCACTGATCATATGGGAGGCGAGAGATCGCAAGCTTATGGCCTGTTTGCTCTTGGAATTATTGCCTTCCTTCCAGGTATCTTGACGTGCTTATCATCAAGCTTGGAATTATTTTTGTTGTATTCTTAATTTGTTTTCCTTTTTTGAATGAAAACATTGATTAATAAAGGTCGTACGACATCTTAAATAGGTGTCAAATTTGATGAAATACAGGTCTATGTAAATCTAAGAAAAACAATCCTTATCAAATTAAGGATCACTACATTAAGTGAAACATTTTTTGTATACCCACTATCATACAATTTTGTGGGTGTCTAATGTCTATATATCCGACATGATTTTGAAGAGGATTTGTTTCATTTGACCTCTAGATTATTGGTGGGAATTTGAAGCCGATTGTAGCACAATATGAAGAACCATATGAGCAGTGATCTTGCGGATACTCGGAAGAATCATAGAACTTAAAGACTCTCAAATTGAGAGATAAAACTCACCGGTAGATGGGAAGTCAACTCTGATAGAGAGAGGGGTTTGAAATTGTTTTACTATATAGCACTTCTTACATTTTTATGGAAATGGCCTATTGATAATTTGTTTATGGAATATATAAACTGAGAAAGGTAGCATGGGCAAGCTCCTCTCTCTAGTAAACTGTGAGTATTAGAGAATAGTGGCTAGGGTTGAAGAGTTGTGTCATCGCTTTTGTTTATTGTTAAGAGTATGGAATTCACTCAGATTGTTATCTAGTTCAGTGGCATTGAACAGCCGAGCGGAAGTGTAGGTTAGAGGACACGTTTTCTTAATGATTGATTGATTTGTTAATCACACTTCATGTGGCCAATTGATTATGAGCTTAGCTTTGCTTTGCTTTATATTCGTAAATGCTGTGTAGTTAGTGAAAGTTTTATTTCTGCCACATTGGCATGACAACCAGGATATCTATTAACCTGTTCTGTGCATGAAAGTAAATGATATAAAGTTTCTGTCATCGATGTGGAAGGCGTCTGTGCCTTTTTTCACCTTAAAGTCTAGTGCAAGGGTGTCGATCTTTAGCTGACTTTTGGGCTCAAATTTATATCTCTTGACCTCTCTATTATTATCATCTGTTGTAAAAGCTTGTCATAAAGTTGAATTTGCTGATTATTTGCTTGTGGCTTCCCTGGGGACTTCGGAGGCATATTTGCAATAATTTGCTCATAGGAGTTGTCGTAACTGTTCCAATCTTTAGTTTTCCATCTATCAGGTTTACTTCCTTATATGATTTCTGGCCGGCCAACCTTTTACTTTTCGTGGCTATGTTTGGGTTGATGTTGTTTGTAAATTGCCTAGCCTTTTGTTGTACCTTAATGGTGTCTAAATTTAGCTATTGATTTAGAAGGATGAATATTTATCTGCATATATCTGAGATTTTATCAATAGCAATATATAGGTACACCTTCTGCTTTAAACTTGGTTCTTCGAGTAGCTTGTGTTCGTGTTATGAAACCCAATCAGTAGAGGAGGAAACTATATTACAGAAATCAGAATAACCTGATGGATCTGTTTGCATTGTTTTCCCTCTGTAAATTCCAGTTTCCTTTTAGTGAAATAGGGTTTAATTATCATTTGTAATCCACGAATACTTTTTATTGTGTTATTTTCTCTTCATAAGATCATTAACATGCCTTTGACTGTTAACTGCAGGATTTTATGAGACTCGGATTGCTTACTATTCTTGGAGGGGTGCTGCAGGTTATCGTTTTGCTGCAATCCCTGACTACTAAGTTTTATCAAGTTGGCTCTTTGTTGTCCACTCTGTTTCTCCTACTCCTGACAACCAAGTCTGTGTGTATAGAACACTAGCATCTTGCAGGTTTCCATCAAAATTATATCTTTTTGAATTTGCTTTTCTGTAGTTCAAGATTGGCGTACATTCTGAATTATGATCCCTGATAGTCGTATATGATGTGTTCTTGATTGTTTTTTTTTTTTTTTTAATTAAACCTGGTAAATGCCGAGCATCAAAATCTATGCGCCTTTTTTCAGTTTTCCAATTTTTTTCCTGAAGGGATGAGTTACCTTTACTTCTACCACCTTTGCTTTAGCAGGACTGCAGGAGCTTCCCTAGTTCTCGTTTTAACAGCAAATATTGCTGGAGCGGAAATCGGTTTTTGGGCATTTACTGTGCGGGGTGAAGAGAGAAAGAAACAACAAGACAACCTTTTTCACACATAACACAATCATACATGCACTACTAGTAGGATTTTTCTTAGGCTGTTTCTACTATTCTGCATAGTCTAAACATGGCTAACCTAAACACGATAAGCTCCATACTAAATACGAGTACTGAATTACCAACCGTAGGCTCAAGTAAGTTAGTATTCTAACCCTAGAAAATTGAACCTAATAAAACCTTCTACTTAATCCTTCTTTGTTTCCTCTTCTGGATTCTTCTTCTGTTTAGCATCCTCAAGTGCACTAATGAGTTTCCTGATACACTTTTCAGCATTTTCTTCTGAGTTCTTCGGCATGAGGTTCTCTGCAACATCAGCTGGAGTAACATTAACCTCGCTCAACAACCTCTTAACCTCATCAAACAGATCATGATCATCCTCCTCAACAAACAAATAGTTCTTCACAAGAACCTTAAACCCTTCAAAAGTACAGTACGACATCTCGATATGCTTATCCATCCTTCCTCTCCGAACCAAGGCAGGGTCCAGTTTCTCGACATAATTCGTCGTGAATACAATAACCCTTTCTCCTCCACAACTAGACCATATCCCATCAATAAAATTAAGCAACCCTGAAAGTGTAACCTTACTACCTCCCTGTACCTTTTCAGTCTTTTCCTTTTCTTTTTTATCAGCATCATTCTCATCTTCAGCCACATTACCCTGCTTCCTTTGACCAGTCAACTCGAGGGAGCAATCGATATCCTCGATCACAATTATCGACTTACTTGTTGTCTCAAGTAAAAGCCTCCTAAGCTCACTATTATCGTGAACTGCTGTTAACTCAAGATCAAAGACATCATACTTGAGCAAATTAGCCATTGCTGCGATCAATGTCGACTTTCCTGTCCCTGGAGGTCCATACAGTAAGTACCCTCTTTTCCAAGCCTTACCTATCCTTGCATAGAATTCCTTACTCCTACTAAACTTCTCGAGATCATCAATGATTTCCCTCTTCTTTTCGATATCCATAGCTACTGTCTCAAATGTAGCCGGGTGCTCGAATAGTGTATGACTCCACATGCTACCATAATAATACCTCACACCAGCATTAGTATAAAGCTTTCTCTGCCTATTTTGCACTCTAAATTCCTTCCCCTTTTCAACTACATATTTCAAATAATCTCCTGTAACAATTTCCCTGTACTTTTGATGAAACTTCACCCTATAATACCTCTTTTCCGACTCCGAATCATGTTGTGAGAACATTCCCCTACCTGTTTGCTTCTGTGTGGTGACAGTCTTCAAAACCCACCCAACTTTGATCCCCTTAAATTCATCCTCTACTTGCTCATGTTCGTCCATGGTGAGGACGATGTTGTTTCCATTCTGTCCAATCTCAGCCGTAAGTCTCTTGGCCGTCTTGTTAGACAATGAGGCAAGATAGGACTGAATGGAGATGAAAGAATCATTTCGCTTAAGGCGATCACCCGAGTACTCGGGAATCTTGATTTCAATGTAGGGACGGAAACGAGAGTAGGCTTTGGTTAGTCTCTTGTCGATGAAACTTCGGAACTGATGAGGTATGAAATCCTTGAACATTGCCCATATTAACATGAAACTTGCAATTGATGAAACTAGTTTTGTGAATAATTCTAACATAGTGCTATTATTGTTTGATGATAGCATGGTATTATTGTATAGGGAATATAATGGGAGTTTTGAAAGGGATAACATTTTAATTTTTGATGTAGTTTCATGCAACTTTTGCTGTGATATGAGTATACAACTATAGCCTATAGGGCTTGATATATATAGGCGATCAATAGGTCTTACTTAAGACGGTCTTTCCCCTTTTTATTTTCACGTTATTTAAATCGATTGTCAGTATATCTTGAATTAAGACCGTATGAAATAAGAATTTGTGACAGGAGATAGGAAACAAGGGTTATAGCCTATAGGGGTGTTTTATAGTACCTTACTACCTTGTGAGAGAGCGTTAATAACTGTGGAGCGTAATTTTTTTTTTTTTTGTTTTTTTTTTTTGTCAAAATATTGTAGGCAAATGACATTTCCGTTAATTTAACAATATACTTTATGTATCTCAAATTTATTTTCGCATTTGACTGGAATAGTCTCGAAGAGGCATTTTGATTCTGTTTTATTATAAATAATGTTTTTTTTATTTTTGTGAAAGGTAATAAAAAAAATAATATCTTATGATAAATGTAAATATTTTATTATTTTATTGTAGATTTAATAGTTCAGCATTAATATTTATTTTTTCTTTGAATCAATTTCAACACTATTTCAAAGTAAAAGAATTTCAACTTTGTCCACAAGTAAATCGAATAGAAGGAGTATTTTGAGATGGCACATTGTGTACATTTGGGACGAGGATCCTCTCCATTATTTTTCTAGTTAAATTACGACCACCGGATTAATTTAGAATTAGATCTAAACCGTTTAAAGGTAATGGTACTTCATTTACATTTACATTTACATTTACATTTGCTTGGCAGTTGGCATGAAGCCTAACCGACTGCAACAAATCAGATGTTTTGATATGGAGGGATTTGATGTGGAGGAAAGCATGATGAATTGATGATCATCATGTCAGTATTTCTGACCCCAATCTTTGACTTCTGTGTACCAAAAGAATCTGTAATTTTAGAGGAGTTGAATCAGAAACAGAGCCTAACAAACAAGTTATTGTCATCCCTTGAGTGTTTTGTGCAGCTAATTCTCTTTTAAGACGGATATATATAACGTAAATTTCCATTGAAGACGTTAGACGAACATTATCCGTCATAAGCTCATGACGGATAGTATCCTCCCACAATATACAAATGTCATTATTAATGGGATGCTTCATTTCTCCCTCACTTGCCCTCCCACTTGCCTTATTGTGAGATGAGGCACTATCCATCTTCAACTTGTGTCCGTCACAAGCAAGACGCTTTTTATATATAATCGTATTAACATTAAAATGGGTTAAATAATATTTCGTTTGGATATACGAGATGAATTTTTTGTCAGTTTCTATACATTCTGTTTTTGTCTCATACTCTCGAAATTTGTCTAAGTCACTTGTTTACCTTTGGTTTCGACACAAAGACCGATGAGAGGGGAGGGGATCATTAGAGCATCTATGATAGTGAGGCTCCTCATATTTCTTCTCTCTTTTTCTTATTTGTCCACCGCATTTTTCGTTAATTTTTCCATCTATTCTCCCCAATTCATATTTACGAGAGGTGAGCAAACGGTTTTAAAAATCGCAAAAATCACTATACGGATCCGATATGGTTTAACCTTATATACGGTTTTCGGGTACCCGGAAAAACCGTGTATACAGAATTCGTATATACGGATACGGTTTGGTAACAAATGCCCAATTAAACATTGTAATTATTTAAGAGTTAATAATTCGTATATACGGATACGGCTTGACACTTTGAACGAAATACTTAATTTTTTGAATTGGAAAACTTTAAAAAGGTCTAGCTAGTGTTTACGAGGTTGAAAATGACGATTTTCATTTTTTTTAAATCGATCATCTTTCCGAGAATTACGATTTGAAAAAAGAGTCTTATCGAGCTTGGAACTTGTGATGTTCGGCCTCTCGAACGACTTAAACTAAAGTGTATGATACATGTTTTTCAGGATTCTAAGTTCCCGGAACAAAAATGTCCGCAGATCACACGGATGATTTCTCGGGTCAGACAAAGCGACCTCACAATTTGAGGAGCAACAAAGAATATTTGAGACTGCCAGTGTACGATAAACCACTCTTAGGCGAAAATCGGACACTCGTTAAAAATGTTTTAATACTTCTTATTCGGGGCCAACATCGAATAGTGTAACTTTTGAAGCGATCTTTAACACGTGATAGAAAAACCGGGAGAAGAAAAATCACGACCCAGTACAGTCTCCTGAACGGCTCAAATTGAAGGGCATAATACACGATTTTCGGCATTCTAGGGTCCCGAAACAAAAATGTCTGTAAATCGTACAGAAAATTTTATGGGGACGGATAAAGTGGCCTCATAAATTTTGAGGAATAACAGATAACATTTCAGGTTGCCGTCGTGCAATAATTAAGGGAGAGGCGGAAATCGTATACTCGTTAAAAATGATTTAATACTATTTAATTGGTGTTGAAAATAAATAATGTAACTTTAGAAGCGACCACTGACACATGGTAGAGAAACTAGGAGAAAAAGAAATAAGACCTAGAATGGCCTCTCGAGCGGCTCAAACTGAAGTGTATAATACACGATTTTCGAAATTTTAAGGTCCCGGAACAAAAATGTCCCTCACATGGATGATTTTTTGGGTCAGACAAAGCGGCTTCACTAAATTTGAGGAGAAACAGAGGACATTTGAGGATGCTGGTGTATGATAAACCAGTCTAGGGGCGGAAATCGGAGACTCGTTAAAATTGTTCTAATACTTCTTATTTGGGGATGAAATCGATTAGGCTAACACCTAAAGAGACCCTGGACACGTGGTAGAAAAACCGGGAGAAAAATAAGCACGACTCGACACAGCCTCACAAACGGCTCAAATTGAATTGTATAATACACGGTTTTTGGAATTTTAGAGTTTAGAACAAAAATGTCTGTAAATCACAAGGACGTCTTCTCGGGTCAGACTAAGCAACCTCACAAATTTGTGAAAGAATAGTGGATATTTGAGGCTGCGAGTGTACGATAAATAAGTCTCGGACGGAAATCGGATACTCGTTAAAAAATGGTTTATTACTTGTTATTTGGGTCATAAATTGAATAGGGTAACTCTTGAAGCGACCCCGGAAACGTGGTAGAAAAACCTGGTGAAAAAAAACAGGACCCGGTACGGTCTCCCAAACGGCTCAAATTGAACTGTAAATCGAAACTCGTTAAAAATGTTATATTTGGGCTAAAATTGAATAGGTTAACTCTTGAAGCGACCCTTGACACGTGGTAGAAAACCAGGAGAAAAAGAAGCACGATCTAGTACGGCCTCTGGAACGGCTCAATTTGCAGTGTATAATACACGGTTGTCTCGGAACAAAAATATTTGTAAATCACAAGGACAATTTCTCTAGTCCGTTTAAGCGACCTCACAAATTTGAGAAACAATGGTGGAGATTTGAGGCTGTCAGTGTGCAATAAACCAAGCCTCGACCGCAAATCGGATACTCGTTAAAAAAAGGTTTAATACTTATTAGTTGGGGTTGAAATTGACTAAGGCAACTCTTGAAGCGATTCCAAAAACGTGCTAGAAAAACCGGGATAAAAAGAAACAAGGCCCGATACGGCCTCACGAACGGTACAAAATGTAGTGTATAATACACGATTTTCGGGATTTTAGGATTGCAGGACAAAAATGTCCGCAAGACGGTTCTCGGGTCAACGAAAGCGACTTCAAAACTTTTGAGGAGCAACAGACGACATTTAAGATTGTCGGTGTGCGATAAACCAGTCTCGGACGAAAATCGGACGCCGGAAACCTCAAATGTCATGTATTATTCCTCAAAATTTGTACAGGACTATGGATTTCGAAGGCGAGCTCTACTCAGGTCCAGGCTTGAGCTTCGACTCCCCTACTTGAGAATTTGAGATCAGCAATTGTAGACAGTTGGGTAGCCTAGAGGGCCTTAATCATCTAGCTAGCCCGACATGTACTTAATCCGGTTGATCGGATCATCCCTCTCACTTGTCATCCCCTTAAGAACATTGTGTTCCTTTTTGTTAACTCTTCTGTTTTTGCTTACCATCTAAAAAACGACACTATCAGGTGGATCGTTGATATGAAAAACGACGACGATCAACGGATTTCTATTGTTGTATCGTTTAGGCCGGGTTTGTGTAATTTAGAACCCGAGTAATGAGTTGTAACTTTCAAAAAATATTTTACTGTTTGTAGATAGATATTCTCTCCTATTTGCCAAGTTCTTTACGTTTTTCTTTTTTTTTTAAGCTCTGTTCCTTTTTCGATCTAAATGAATGGTTAAAACAACAAAAGTACTCTTTAAAAGTCGCATGTATGTAATGTCCTAAAAATCCGTACGACCGTACCAAAAGCAAATGAAAAAACCTGGTGAATAGGAGGAGTTGAGATCATCGATCCCACATTTGTTTCTCATTTCTTGTCTCATTGCCTTAATTTTACGACACGTCATCATGCAAATGATAAAATAGATAACAATTTCTAATAAACTAATGATATGTTAGTGTGTCGCGAGGAGAATATAGTGAAACCACAAGTTGGGACACAAAATGAAATAGAAAATCCGACTCATCTCTAATTATTTTTGTTAATCAACTACTAATTGACAAAAAGGATGTTATTAAAAAATATTTCACCTATATATCAATCAATTACCGAATCGAATTTTTCTTAAGAATAAAAATTAAAAAGGTCATAATGCTAATATTTCGTTGTAATAGAGATACTTCAAAAAAAAATGAAAGAATAGAAAACAACTACTCCAAGTCTCACTACAAGGTTCATTGTTTTTACCATTTCGCCTCAAGTAATAGTAGGCTCGGTAAACTTTCTAGTGAGACATTTCCTTTATCGTAATCATTTATTTACCTTTATTTATAATATTTTTAAGAGCTGGAGATAAATCAGGTGATAAAATTTGGATTTCACAATTAAGAATGGTAGACTTGAGTTGGGCTTGAGTATTGGGCCTAGAAGATGATAAAACTAGCTCTTTCCAAGCTGATCCATGATGAGTAAGTGGGCTTGTATCATTGTGAAGTTGATAAATTGATTGGGCTTCATCATTGAGTTGGCCCAAAATTGTAAGACATTGAATTTCTTCAACATCTACTAATAATCTGCTTGCTACATCCTTCCATCCTATCAACTGCATCATTTTCAAATTCAATTATGTTTGTCATCAATTTGATTAAATTAACATATAGAGGAAGACATTTTATATGTAGATCTCGAGGGTACACAAGTACGATCTTGTAGAACTAGACCTGTCAAATGGGTTGGGCGGATCGGGTCATGCAGGTCGGGTTAAGAAATAATTTCTAACGTCTTTTTTAATCTATTTTTTTCATTAAAAAAATAATTTTTAAAAACGTAAAAAATATTCAAAATTAATATTTTAGTCATATTCAATGTTTACATTAATTATTTCAACGTTTACAATAATTATATTGACATAATTATTAAATTAAATTTTTTTTTTTAATAATTATTTTATTATTAAGTATTATAAATGTTGTATAAAATTGACTTTTTAGTTGTGTTTGTAATTTTTAATAATAATAATTTTTTAACTGTTTTTTTCAAATATAATATATAAATATTAATATTTTAATAAAATTCTTGATTTATCTTTGATCCAACGGGTGGACCCGTTCGGGTCGGGTCTCAACCCTAAAATAACGGGTCATTCCGGGTTCAGGTCAAACGAGTCGCGGGTCGAAAAAAAACGGGTTTGTAACCCTAAAAATGGGTCGGGCGGGTTGGGTTTTCGGATCGAGTCGAGTTTTGACAAGTCTATATAGAGCAGATCATGTTCAAGTAATATAAGGTTGTAATAGTGGGAAGCATTTTATGCTAAACATTGTGTCAGGTTTCCAATTCAATTACTTTTTCAGGTTTTAGCTAACCAAACGGAGCATAACCCAGATAATCAAATCTCTAAAGAAAGAAAAGGCGTACCCGGGGAGGACCGCTAAGGGTACTGGTGCAATAGAGCCTGGCATTGTCAACAAGTAGACAATATTGAGAGAAGGAACTTGCAAATCTTTTGTGAGATTGAAGCTGTGACTTCACCCTAACCGCCCTTTTCACCATTATCGCTCTCCTGTTTCATTTCATATCGTCAGACTGTTTTACAGAAGACTTACGCTTAGATAACAAATACTAATACGTACCAACGAAGAAGTTATTAGATTACCTTATACCTCTAACAACAGCAAGATAAGCATCACAAACAACACCAACAAGTTCAATTCTATAAGGTTTTCGGTCCTTTTCCTGCTCATCTCGAACTCTCTCCCAGTAATTCTCAGTAATCGTGCCATCCTCCGCGACCTTGTAGCCAACTCCCATTCGATACCTTGACTTGTGAACGTTTCTGGCCATTTCGATAGTTTGCTCTACAAAGGGAGCCCATGATAATGTACCATCCATTATTACATCCCTCCCTTCGTTTAGTGCTGTTACTAACAAGGATGATGCTGCATCTGTTGATGATTGGTGTACCTGCCCGTTTTCAAATATCGACACATACCGTGTTAGAAGGCAAATTCTTGTTTCAGATGGATAAGACGGACCAAATGTGACTATTTTAGGTAAAATGTAAATATTTTCTAATAAAATGTTACCATCAGTTTTTTTTTTTTTTTTTTTACTAGTGGCTAGGGGTGAGCAAAACCGTATGGGGTATACGGTTTTGTAAATCGCAAAAATCACTATACGTATCCGATACGGTTTTCGGGTACCCGGAAAAACCGTGTATACGGAATCCGTATATACGGATACGGTTTGGTAGCAAATGCCCAATTAAACATTGTAATTATTCAAGAGCTAATAATTATTTATAACATGACCGACTCTGGTAAAGGGCTAATTATTGTTTATTGAGACAAGTTACTAAAAAAAATCGTAAAAAACATTAGAAGAGTGGGAGTTGAAAGAGGAACTTTGCATTTTTAAACTTTTTTTTATACAAAACCTTTAAACCATATCAGAAATCATATATACGGTTTCATTTTTGCCCGACCCGAATACGATACGGTTTTAATACAGATTTTCATATCGTATATACGGAAATCCGTATAACTCAAACCGTATACCGTATCGTATTCATATTATAAAACCGTATCGTATATTTTTGTTCACTCCTACTAGTGACAACTTTAGTTATATGAGTAACATTTTATCATTGAATGACTACTTTCTGGTCTTAAAATATTATTTATCTCGTCATCTTCGTACAGGTTTCCTTAATTGCTAATTTACTTAATTAATTGCATGATGGTAACAAATATTGGAGTCAACTATTAAGAGATACAATATGAATCTCCAATGAACACAAATCATTCATAAGTCATAACCACAAATGATTGGATTCAATGTATCAAGTTACCAACACATTATGATTGTAATTAGCCGCCTTAAACTAAACTAAAACATACGTGTTAACGGTATTTTAATTAAAGATAAACAAATAATTTGGATAATAACAGTATTTGTATTTGTCAACGACCATGGGGTAAAATCGAGAATAAAGATATAATTATGGTATTAGAATATCACAAATTCATCATAACCTAATGTCATAAAATGCAGTTGGTCTCTCTTAAGACGGTCATATAAATTTAAGATTAAACGAGTCAAGTACTATCCCTTATAGAAAAATGAAATAAGTTTATTATTATTTTCTAGTCATTCTACTTTTTTTTTTTTTAACTTGTTCTGTATTTAAGACAGAAATATCCGTCTTAAACAAGAATTTACGTATAAAACGAGATCGAAATGGTACCAATTCAGCAGTTTGGAGCATGTCTCCATGATGACCAGTTGAGCTAAGGGCTCTATATATCACGTCTGTCTCTTTAAATGCATCGGCTTCGACTACAACTGCATTTGCCGCCACTCCTGACCAAAATGGCCTGCAACATTTTTTTAATTAATTAGAAAATATTAAAACGGGTTAAATATTATCTCACTTATTTAGTAAATTTTTGTACGTAGTTTTTGTTAGTACAAAATGAAAATAAATTAAAATTAGGAGAACGATATTATTATTATTATTATTACTCTTTGAGGATGTCTTTAAGGACGGTGCTCTTGCCGCCACCCATACCGCCACCCATAAGGAGGAGGACCGGACTCCGTTTATTGTGAGCCATCGGAATCATAACCTCCGTACATTTGGATACTCCATTTCCATTACTTGATGTCCCTCCAATTGCCTTCATCTCTTCTACTAATGTCGAAAATACCCTTGTCACCTTCAAGTTCTTCTCTACCCTTTCAAATCTTTGTTGCCTACATCAGTTAATCTTGTATAAGACGATTTTACACTAATATGAATGTAAAATGATCCCTTAATTCCGATTATTTATCCACTTACTTTTTTTTACGTGTTTTGTCCTTGATTAATTTTGATCCATTTATCATTTAATAAAAATAGTCTCTACAAATAATGACTTCTGCTCCCTTTATGAATTTTGTTCAAATGACGATAAACAAATGGTTGGAATGGAGGAGAAAATGTTTAATACTCGGTATATACGTTTATATGTCTATTTAGATTAATTTTATTTTAAATTATTGTTCCGTTTTATTTCAGTCAATTATTTAACTTTAAACAAGGAAGTACGTGTATTGCATGGATTATGATCAATGTAGGGGTATGACTTTATAAAAGTCGTCATGTCTGATGGAGGGAAACAGTACACAAATTTAAAACAATTTGTGAAATGACAATGTGAACATGTATCGCACTTTTCATAAATTGTTACTTATTTAAGTAAACAAATAAGGGTTGGCTGCTCTAGACAACCTAATAATAGAACGGACTTTTTAACATGTGTCCTAAAGAATACATGTTAATAAGTAAAGGAAAATGAGATGGCGTCACCGGATGATGCTCAATTTGGGTGTCATCCGGGGCATAATCATAAATTAGTTAGGTATTTTTTTTATTTTCCTCTTCTAACTTTTAAATTTCAAATTAATTGATAATAAAGGGTAAATTAGGAATTTTTTATTTCCCTTTTCTACATTTTAAGTTGTTTATCAACACCAACTTCACCCTATATAAATTGCTCACGGCTGATAAGCAGATTAAATGAAATTAACCTAATTCACTTTTAACTAAAGAAGGCCAATCAATTTAACATCAGAAAAGCGAATGAATTAACTAAGATCAAATTCGATTGAAAAATGTTTTTAACATTGATTTATTATGTGGACAAAAAAAGAAGAGAAAGACGATCATTCCCATGGATGATACTCCACCTAGCAGATATATGG
>VHZZ01000068.1:385581-396713 GCA_009801015.1 Silene noctiflora | reverse complement strand
TATTTGTAAACTTTCCAAAACATGTTAGAAAATAGAAGAAAAAAAATATTATCTTTTTTGTTCTTGTTCCAAACTTTCCAATTTATAACTACAAGTGTTACGCATTAATTAAAATTAATTTCCTTTTAAATACAAGAATATTACGAGTATAATTAATTATTTATTTATATACAATCACTATATATTACTCATTAATTAATTTCCTAATACTATAAAGTTATTAATGGTGGCTTGTTTCGCTATAAAAACGAATTATTAAGCTTAATGGAGACTTATTGAAATGTTTATGTATTAGGAGTAGTTTAGGCCTCGTACTGTATTGGGCTTTGTCCCGTCTTATGATGTATAAATACTCTATTAATCAATAAGAAAGGTAAGCCAGAATTAACCTAAACAATATTATTAACATGGTATCAGGGGTTTCTCCACAACCACGCTTACCCTAGTTTGTCTCTTCCACGATGACACAAGATCTCGTCATCCCCACTGCTGCTTCCTCTTCCGATCCTAAAATCGACCCTCTATCTCCTTTCTCTCTCGCTAATCAAGAAGGCCCAGGGCAGACTATTACCCATATCAAACTCCGGAGCGACAATTATGAAGAATGGCGTCGTTCTATGCGTATGTCTCTTAAATCAAGACGCAAATTCGGATTTTGTGACGGTACTATTAACAAGCCGACTGATAAATTCCTTCTCGATTAGTGGGAGGTGGTTCATTGCACCGTTGTCCAATGGATTATGCACTCGGTGGATCCGCCTAATCGTGATAACATCTCTTACAACGAGGATGCGTCCCTTCTATGGACTGAATTAGAAGAACGTTTCTCCGTCGTTGACGGCTCCAAAATTCAAGCACTCAAGGCACAACTTAATGACTGCAAGCAGACGAAGGGCATGCCTGTGACAACCTATTTTGGAAATTTGAAAGCTTTACGGGAGGCCATTACTACTCATGAACCCCTCCTCACCTGTAAATGTGGTCGTTGCACTTGCGGCATCGCGAAAGAGGCTCTTGCTCGCAAGGATTCAGAGCACCTCCATAAATTCTTTATGGGTCTCGATGCTTCTCTATACGGTACCATTCGCTCTAATCAGTTGGCTTTGGACCCACTTTCGTCCCTCAATCGTGCATATCAAGTTGTGCTTCAGGAGGAACGTTTAAAGGCCGGGGACTCTCCAGTTGCTGCTGATCCGACGGATGTTATGGCCTTTGCTGTTCGTCGGGATTCTGGCTCCTCTTCCACTTCTGATTGGCGTGCACTCCGTGAGCAGGAGCGGCAGGAACGACGCAAACTCTCTTGTTCTTTCTGTTCTGCCACGGGTCGCGAAGTCCAGAACTGCTTCATCAAAAGCCAGAAATTCCCGGACTGGTGGGGCCCTGATCGTCCGCGGACTTTAGAGGAGATGCGTGCTCGGTCTGCCCGTACTGTTGCTGCTAAACAACCAGCCCGTGTCAATGCATTTATTTTCGAGCCCGGTTCTTCTCAGGATCGTCTCAGTGGTATGTCTTCCGACTGGATTATCGATACGAGAGCGTCCCATCATGTCACAGGTGATATCCGGTGGCTTAGTTAGTCGTATTCGGTACCATCTCGCACTATTACTCTTCCCAATGGGCAGACGGTTCTTGCTCGTCTCGCTGGGACGGTTCATTTACATTCTTCTTTAATTCTCCGTGATGTTTTGTTCGTTCCTAGTCTCACGTGCAATATCCTCTCTGTTTCTCAATTATTTGCTGCCTCTGCGTGTGTCGTCAGTTTTACTAACCATGCTTGTCACACTCAGGACCCTTCTTTGAGGACGAGGATTGGAGTCGGTGAGTTGTGGGACGGGCTATACTATTTGCGTGAGGTGTCAAGACCGGCGGTCAATCGGGTGAGCGTTGATGATTCGTTTGACTTGTGGCATCGACGGCTAGGACACCCGTCGCATAAAGTTGTTAGCTTAATTCCTTTTGTTCGTACTTCTTCTACTACTACTGAACATATTTGTGATGTTTGTCACTTAGCTAAGCAAACACAGAACAATTTTCATATGAATGATAATAAGGCTTCTACTATTTTTGACTTGATACATTGTGACTTATGGGGTCCTTATAGTGTTCCCTCGTCATGAGGGGCAAAGTATTTTTTAACTATAGTTGATGATTGCTCTCGCGCGGTTTGGGTGTATCTGTTAGTTGATAAAACTGAGGTGACGGATATGTTCATGAATTTCTTGGTCTTGGTCGAAAATCAATTTTCAAAACGTGTTAAGGTCGTTCAATCGGATAATGGGACCGAATTTAGCACTATGGCCAGTTATTTTTTACGTAATGGTATTTTATTTCGCACCTCTTGTGATGGTACGCCTGAGTAAAACGGTCGTGTTGAGCGTAAACATCGACACATCTTAAATTTTGCTCGTGCCCTTATGTTTCAAGGTCATTTACCGCTCTCTTTTTGGGGTGAGTGTGTCTTAACATCGACGTATTTAATTAATCAGACCCCTTCTTTGTTGCTCCACAATAAGACTCCCTTTGAGATTTTGTTTGGTGTGGCTCCCTCCTATGTTAATTTGCGGGTTTTGGGTGCTTATGCTTCGTTCATGATCAAAGGGCTCGGGGTAATAAGTTTGTTAAACGGAGTCGTAAGTGTCTTTTTGTGGGATATCCACATTCCAAAAAAGGGTGGAAAGTTTATGATATTGAAACCGGGGACTTCTTTGTGTCTCGGGATGTTCGTTTTTATGAGAGCTATTTTCCGTATGCGCATGATAGTAGCAGCCCGGTTCGGATGCTACATTGAGGCCCCCGGTTCTGTTTTCTAAGGAGGAGAACTTGGTTGGTTCCACTCCGTCTGTTCCTAAGAGTGAAGGATCTGAGCCGCCTTCCACGAGTGCAAGTGAGGGACCTTCGCCGAGTACGCATACCGAGCCCATTTCCCCTGTTGACCCCGCTGCGGCTGCTGGTCCCGTGGGCCTGGTTAATGATGATGGTTCCACTGGGCATACCGAGCCCAATTCGTCCTCAGCACAGGGTATTGCAGGTGCTGGTGCTGCTCTCAGTGAGCTTGGTCGCGGTAAACGCGCCAAACGCCCTCCTCCTCACCTTAATGATTATGTTGTCGACACTACTAATGCGTCTGACCTCACGCCCCCGACTCACCGCGCACTCCATCCTCAGGTACTCCTTATGCCCTTTCTAATTATCTTCATTGTGGTAATTTCTCATCTCGTCATCGTAAGTTTCTTGCCGCAGTCAGAGTGGGTGTTGAACCACCGAATTTCCGTATTGCTATAACGGATCCACAGTGGTGTAAGGCTATGCAGGATGAGATCACCGCTCTAGAAAATAATGGTACTTGGGAGCTTACGAACCTTCCCTCAAATAAGAAAGCTCTTGGTTGCCGTTGGGTGTACAAGATAAAATATAAGTCTGATGGGAGTGTTGAGCGTTTTAAAGCACGCTTGGTTATTTTTGGCAATCATCAAATTGCAGGTCTTGATTACGGCGAAACATTTGCCCCCGTTGTCAAGATGGTCACGGTTCGTACTTTGCTCGTTGTTGCTGCTATTAATAAGTGGGAACTTCATCAGATGGATGTGCATAATGCTTTCTTGCACGGTGACTTATCCGAAGAAGTTTATATGAAGTTACCTCCCGGTTTCAGCAAAGGTAAGGAGGGTAAGGTATGTCGCCTCCGTAAGTCCCTCTATGGCCTCCGTTAGGCGCCACGGTGTTGGTTTGCTAAATTGGGCGCTGCTTTACGGGACTATGGTTTTATTCAGTCCTATTCCGATTACTCTTTATTCAGCTATTCTAAAGACGAGGTATGTCTACACGTTCATGTTTATGTGGATGATCTCGTTATTGCCGGGAATAATTCTGTTGCGATTACCTTGTTCAAAAACTATTTGGGCACTTGTTTTCACATGAAGGATCTCGGTGTTTTGAAGTATTTTTTGGGCATTGAAGTGGCGCGTAACTCCGAGGGCATATACCTTTGCCAACGCAAATATGCTCTCGATATCATTTCCGAGTGTGGTTTATTGGGAGCTAAACCCGTGGTTACTCCTCTCGAGCAGAACCACCATCTCGGTTTAGCTACGGGTGCTTTGCTTACTGATTTCGAGCCTTATCGGCGTCTTGTGGGTCGATTGGTCTATCTTGCGGTCACTCGTCCCGATCTCTCTTATGTTGTTCATACTTTATCCCAATTCTTACACCAGCCACGTAAGGAACATATGGATGCTGCTCTCCGTGTGGTTCGGTACCTTAAAGGTACACCGGGTCAAGGTATTCTGTTACGTTCTGATAGTACTCTTAATATTTCCGGGTGGTGTGATTCGGATTATGCTGGATGTCCTTTGACTCGCCGCTCTGTTTCTGGTTGGATTGTCTTCCTTGGTGATTCGCCTATTTCTTAGAAGACCAAAAAGCAACCCACCGTGTCTATTTCTTCCGTTGAAGCCGAATATAGGTCCATGGCAGCTATTCTTTGTGAGTTGAAGTGGCTCGTGAGTTTGTTTTCTAGCCTTGGCATCACTATCTCGCGGCCTTTGCATCTATATTATGACAGTAAATCCGCGCTCGGTCTTGCTCAGAATCCGGTCTTTCACGAGAGGGCCAAACATATAGAAGTCGACTGTCACTTTATTCGCGACGCTATATCGGATGGCTTGATTCAGCCATTTCACGTTGCCACTCATTTGCAGCTTACCGACATTTTTACTAAAGCTTTACCTTCCTCCCAATTTGATTTCCTTCTCCGTAAAATGGGCATTCTTGATCTCCATGCTCCAGTTTAAGGAGGGGTATTAGGACTAGTTTAGGCCTCGTACTGTATTGGGCTTTGTCCCGTCTTATGATGTATAAATACTCTATTAATCAATAAGAAAGGTAAGCCAGAATTAACCTAAACAATATTATTAACATTATGAGTGAGCTTTTCTACACATAGGATTATATGGGAGAATTTTGATATCATAAGAAATATGTTTGACTCGTATATTTTCATCTCAAGACGAATATTATTTCGGGTTGGCTCAAAAGTTAAGCCCTCCTACATTTGTATAATTGTATGGTGCATAAGACATGGGTCTTATGTTGTACTTGGGTGCGAAAGAATTACATATTTGGCTGTGAAAAAGCATTACTATAGTTATTATTGATCACTTTTAAAAAGTGATTATTTTTATAAAAATAAAAAGTAACCACTTTTTAAAATAAAATTGTCACAAATTCTTGTTTAAACGGATAGTTGGACACTACTCGATTTAAATTTGAGACGGTTTAAATATATGCACGTGCAGTGGTGGACCTAGAGCTTCTAGAATGGGAGTGCACAATTGAAAGAAAAAACTTAACAATATAACAAAATACTTAAATATTACACTTCGTCTTACATAGTATTTCTTTGTGGATATTAGTCTTAGTATTAAACTTCGTCTTACCCAGATATGGATTCCAAAAAATTTCTAAACTTCTGTATTCTTCATTAATATAAAACGAAAAGGAAATCTTAAATTAGGAGTATAATTTTAATTGATATTTTTAATTAAGGGTTTAATTGTTTCAATGTTTTATGAATGAACAATGAAATTAATTGAAATAACAATAAGTAAAGTAATAATAAAAAAAATCACAAAAAAAAGTCACAAATACACAACCAAAAATCAAAATAAAAGTACCAAACATTCATATAAGTAATTTATCAAAGATAATTTTAAACTAAAAACCTAAATAACAAAATTGGGAAAAGTAAATTAAAGTATGGAAGGTTGAATAAATTACACTAATTTAGGGTTATGGTGGCCAGCGGCGGGGAAGCAGGTGGTGGGTCAGGGGAGGATCGGGAGGCAGGCGACTAGGCGTGCATGTGAATATGTGATAGTCGAATGAAAAAAAAGAAATTAACAAAGGGAAGCAAAAAAAATGTGTTGAAGGCGATTTGAACACACGACCATCAAGTTCAGAACCAACATATTTTTTTATAGTTGACTATATTAATTTTTTTGAATAAATAATGATCCATATCTCATACTCCTTACAATTAAATCTAAAGGTAACATTATCTATTTTTAGGAATAAGTATAGTAAAAAGTAGAATCATTTAATTATTAAAATAGAGATAAAAATAAAATGAGAACCTGACAGGTTTTAAGTTAATATGATTCTAAACTAACAAATTAATGAGTAAAAAGTAGATTTACATGTTGTGGGGCCTTAAACATCAAGCTTGGGTATATATAATGACTAATTCTTCTTTCAAACAAACTTTTTCGTCTAGAATGAAAACGTGACTATTTTACAATAAAATGTAAATTCTGATATAATGTGACCAAGTAACATTTTATTATTAGAAAAATTGTCAGACATTTTCTTGTTTTATATTAAAATCGTTTTTACGAAAACCTAAACTTAATCGGTTTACATTTAATTCAATTAGTAAAAGGTAAAATTACATAATTTATCTTATATACTCCGTATAATTCAAGAATTACCCTGCTATTTCGCTAAAAGGCTTTTACTTGGCAAACTATTCAACAAGAACTAGAATTATATCGCAGGAAATATCTTTGACTCGTATGTCTTCATCTCAACACGGATATTATTTCCGGTTGGCTCAAAATTTAAGCCCTCCTACATTGGTATCATTCTATGGTGAATAAGACATGGGTCTTATGTTGTACTCGGTTACGACAGAATTACATATTTGGCTGTGTTTAAAAAGTGATTATTTTTATAAAAATTAAAAGTAACCACTTTTTATAATAAAATTGTCACAAATTCTTGTTTAGACGAATAGTTGGACACTACTCGATTTAAGTTTGAGATGACCCACGTGAGGTGAATAGGACGGTGATATTTTACCAGTTTTAAGCTTAAAACAAATTAGGTAATATCGTCTTAAAGCAGACTAGCCGAAAATCATCATAAACAGATCACAATGATATGGTAGTCTGTTTTATAATTAAATAATGGTCAAAAACATTAATCTGTGGCTGAAAACAGAACAGAGTACATTTTCTCTTATTGCGGACAACAGTGTAATTATTAAAGATAGAACTTTTTAGCAGCAAAGTATGCAACAATGTCAGTGAGACAAACAAGGTCTTTCTCAAACAAGATTTTAATTCTACAAATATTGATCCTATCTAATTGGAATTATTAATTCTGCAGCCATGTAATTATTAAACATGAAATCCAAATTTGAAACAGCCGGTTTTACTTATGACGTCTCACTTGCCCCTCCTACTTACAAGTTTGTCTCACGTCACAAAGCTTATGACGTGTTACTTGAAATCACCCGATCCAAAGTGACTAATTAGCGTGCTGATGATTAAAGTTCCGAGATCAGTTTTATATTTTAACATGTATCAATTAGCGTGCCACTAAGACTGCGACCCAATTGAATCCAACCTTGCAAACTTGAAATCACCCGATCCAAACTGACTAATTCTCGTTTTAAATATTCCTTTTCTTGTTGGAAAATGAGTTGGCGTCACCCTCTCTCATGCAATATGTAGGGACCCCTACAATAATGGATGTATGTGAGAGGGTGACACTCAATCTCGGCGCTACCCGATGACGCCTTATCATTATCCTTTCTTATTAAGTTAATATGGTTTTAAACTAGCAAATTAAGGAGTAAAAAGTAGATTTACATGATGTTGTGGGGCCTTAAACATCAAGCTTAGGTGCCACTAGACTAATTCTTGTTTTAAACAGACCTTTTCTGTTTAGAATAAAACGAATAAACTATTTTAAAATAAAGTGTAAATCCGGATAAAATTTGATCAAATAACGGTTTATTAATAAATGTTCATTTCTCTTAAAAATTATCGACATTTTCTCATTTTATATTAAAATTGTTTTAAAAGAGACTTACTCATAATCAATTTACATTTAATTCAATTGGGATCAAATAAACAAGACAGTTTTCCTCTTTGCATGGATAGGATCAATATTTGTAGAATTAAAATTTTGTTTGAGAAAAAAAGGCAGACCTTGTTTGTCTCACTGACACTATTTTGTACTTTGCTGCTAAAAAGTTCATGTTTAATAATTACTTGCTGCAGACTCGAAGACCATTTTAATTACTTGGCATGCCACTAGAGAACATTAGTTAGACGGAGTTATCCGTCTTAATAACATCGGTTGAAAATATATGTTCAGTATAATTTAAGAATTACCCCCGTTATTTCGCTAACGGGCTTTTCCTTTGAAACTATTTTGTGAGAATCAGTATTGGGTTCTGTCCAAATCCACATTTGATTACATTTGAGATCGATCGAGTTATGTTGGGTTTGATCGACTTGAATATTTCGTGTTGGTTATCAGATTATCTTGTAATTTTATGTTCGATTGACAATTTTAGATGTAGATTATGTTGTGGTAATATCATACATTCGCACCATATTAATCTATTATTGAGTTAATTACCAAATCATTATAATATTAAATGAGAAGAATTTTAAATTTCGACAAAATATAAAGAACAATTATACTATGCGTAATTATAAATGAGTAAACATTAATAACATGGTGGGTATGTACTTTTTGAAAATCTATGTTAAATGAAAACATAAATACATTACGAAATATTAATTATTGTGAGAGACAATCTCACATTATTAAACGATGTATTTGTACAAAAATCACTCTTTTATTGTTGTTGAATTTTTATAGAAGAAGACTGTCACACTATATGAAACCGTCCTATTCTAAAATTTTTGATTCTGGAATTATTAAACAATGTGAACTTTTATATTTAAGATCCTACAAAATTATGTTCATCCAAACATTTCATATTTGGTCAAAAGTTAAGCTACTTTATTACTTGTAGTTAATGAAACATTATTATTTATTGTACTTCATTTTGTACAATAATTTTCAGGTTTACATTAAAAGTGTATTAATGTATTAATTGTTGTTAGTTTACATTAAGACAAGTTGAAGACGGATAATGCCTCTCTTACAATATGTAAATGACACTATCCATAGAACGCTCCATTTCTCTTTATATGCCCTCCCACTTGTCTTATTCTGAGAGAGGGACACTATCCGTCTTCATCTAGTATCGGTCATAAACAAGACAATTTGTTACATTAAAGGATCAATAATTATACACACATTTACCTTAGCTTATAAGACCATAAAGGAAAATGAGTTCGCGCCACCAGGTGACGCCCAATCTCGACGTCACCATCTCACATACACTCTTTATTATGTGGGGACCCCAATAATAATGGGTGCATCATATATAATAAGTAGGAACCCCCAATAATAAAGGGTGCATATGAGAGGGTCGCGCCGAGATTGGGCCCACCTGGTACCGTATCATTATCCTTCTATAAATACTGAGTTTTGGCTCTCAAGTTTCAACACCCCCAACAACAATTTACTTTACACAGTAACACAGCTAGAAATGGCACCACCAAAGCGCGAACGATCCCCCTCGTCTGTCTCACCGCCTCGATACCACCAGCGCCGCCGCCTCGAGTACATAATACTATTTTATAATTAATAATTACATTTATTAATTGTATAGCATATCATGCATTATTACGTACAAGTTTTTGCTAACATTTGTTTTCTTATGCATGCATGGTAATAATAGTTCGGATGATGATCAACCGTCCGAGACACTTCCAGCTCAGCCACCTAGTCCCAACCCGACACCTCCCGCATCACCCCAGCCTGACCCTGACCCTGCTCCTGCTCCTGCTCCTGCTCCTGCACCGGCACCTGCACCTGCACCGGCTCCACCCCCGTGGGGAAACTATGAGCATTTTTATGACTCTGATCTCGAACCCAACTCGCCTGCTCCGTATGAACATGGTGATGATGATTCATTTGATGCAGCTAAGGCTTATGAAGATGGTGCTTTTAGGGATACCGATGAGGACGAAGATGATGATTAAGTCTTTGATTCAGTTGTTATTATCAAGACTGTTAACAAATCATGTGTGTTTTAATTCGGTTAGTTGTTCGTTTTAATTCGGTTTAAGTGTTAGTTAATCCTGAAAACGGTTGATCAACTCGTCGATCAGCCCAGTATTGTGGTTGTATTGGCCCCTTTATCTTTTATTTTAATTTAAGACGGTTTTTATGTTCTAATCCCCAAATTTCCAATCGTTTATACTCGAATATTTACGACGTACTCGCTAGAAGTTGGGCCTAATTTTGGGGGTAATTTTAGCCCCTAACGAATGCTTATGTAGTTATGTGTTATTCCGTATAATTTTTTCAAAACATCGAAACTTGCATAATCGCGCATCATATTTTTACTCATTTTATTATCACATTTTTTCATGTAAGTATGTAACAACTTACTATTCCGTATATCATAAATATTATTAAGGAGTTTACTACGGAGTATTTAAAAAAAAAAAAAAAAAAAAAAGAAAAAAAGAAAAGAGAGAGAGAGAGAGAAAATTGTATAAATATTAGTAACTATCTTTTTCACTTTTTTTTGGTTTAAAGGGAGTCATAAAAGACGATTTCGACGGAGACATTCTATCACAAATTATCAAATATAATCGCGCATCATATTTTTACTCATATTATTATCACATTTTTTCATGTATGTAACAACTAACAATTTACATACTCCGTATATCATAAATATTATTACCGACTTTACTATTTTTTTTTAAAAAAAAAAATTGTATAAATATTAGTACTATCTTTTTCCCTTTTTTTGGGTTTAAAGGGAATCTTAAGGACAATTTCGACAAGAACCTATTAAATATGACCAGCTTATTTATATCACATTAATCAATAAATGTGACTGTTAAATATATTATCACGATTTTAAATATATTTTGATATCATGAATTAAATGTCACCTAGTGCTACACGTGTTCTAGACCAATACTGTATAGTATTAGGAAAGTAATATATAGTGATTGTATATAAAGAAAGAATTAATTATACTCGTAATATTCTTGTATTTAATAGGAAATTAATTTTAATTAATGCGTAACACTTGTAGTTATAAATTGGAAAGTTTGGAACAAGAACAAAAAAGATATTAGCTTTAAATAAATTTTTTTTTTCTTCTATTTTCTAACATGTTTTGGAAAGTTTACAAATAATAGGTATTTTGGAAAGTTTACAAATAATAACTTTGTATATATATGATA
>VHZZ01000068.1:341852-380771 GCA_009801015.1 Silene noctiflora | reverse complement strand
ACAACTTGACAAACGAAAAGGGGTTTAATATTTAATCTTGATAGAATTTCGAACCAGATTTCCAAAGGAACGCAACACGAGTAATCGCAATCTAGTCGAGCTCGAKTACGAGCATCGATTACTCGTACCATTATGCTTGTATGTGATTCTTGTGCTTGTTCATCCCCAATTTCAATTACCACCATGTTTGTATATATGATCGAGATGAAGATTGAATACCTATTTTTCGAAATTAGAAAATTAAATATATAGAAGAAACAAATATTTATATTTAAAGCTTATATCTTCAAAAAGATTCTTTTATTAATTTCCTAAGTTAAGTGATATAATCTTTTTTATTCTTGCTCTAAATTTTAAATTAATTTCAAAAGAAACAAGTGTTACTCATTAATTTAAATTAATTTCCTATTAAATACAAGAATATTACGAATATAATTAATTAATTCTTTATATATTACTTTCCTAATACCATAAAGTATTGGTCTAGACTCTAGAACACGTGTAGCATTAGGTGACATTTAATTCGTGATATCAAAATATATTTAAAATCGTGATATCAACATATATTTAACCGTCACATTTATGCATGCAATGTTATTGATTAATACTAATATTTTTCCCGTGCAAATGCACGGCTTTTTTAGAAGAGGATATTAGAGTTTATAACAGTTAATTTACAGTAATTTAACTCATTTTGAAATTTAATGAGAAACTATACTATCGTTGTGTCTCATATGAGTAATTGTAAAATAGAAGGTTCAATAGTTTTACCCCGAATAAGATTTGTGTGTTTCTGTGACTACTATTTTGTCAATATTGTTTTTTAAAAGAATGATATTATATGATTACATATTTACATCCACTCAAAACATAAATACATGTTTCTGTGATGATTTTTTGAGTAAAGATATATATTAAGAAAGATTTTATTTATTTATGGCATGTAAAATGTAAATATAAAGAGGATAATAATGAGATTAATTAATGAGAGTCGGGACCACTATTAAAAGCTGAATAATTAGGGGGGAAACTTGAGGGGGGAAAATTGGAGTTTTGTTAATCTTTTAGTATATAGGGGATGATATAAGATGGTCATATTTGATAATTTGTGATAGAATGTCTCCGTCGAAATCATCTTTATGACTCCCTTTAAACCAAAAAAGTGAAAAAGATAGTTACTAATATTTATACAATTTTTTCTCTTTTTTTTTTTAAAATAGTAAACTCCTTAATAATATTTAAATCATTTTTTTTTAAATAATCGAAATTTGGGGATTAGAACATAGAAACAGTGTTAAATTAAAATAAAAGATTAACTAACACTTAAACTGAAATAAAACTACCAAATAACCGAATTAAAACTTTAATTAAACTTCCGACATAATAATATCATAACAGTTGGACTACTAATCATCAATCATCAATCATCAATCATCAATCATCATCATCCTCGTCACTTGTCAGGTAGCCTTTCTCATAAGCTTTAGCCGGATTAAATTCTTCATCATCACCCTCGGACTCCGTCTCGGGATCGGGCTCGAAAACAAGGTCTTTCTCAAACAAGATTTTAATTCTACAAATATTGATCCTATCTAATGGGAATTATTAATTATGCAGCCCATGTAATTTTAAATATCAAATGGAGCATCGTGTCACTTTTATATTACGAAAGAACAATATTCGTCTTCAGCTTATGATGACGAATAATGTTCGTATTTAATGGAAATTTGTGCTCTTGTGAAGCACACAAGGGTAGGCGACAAAGAAGGGTCATTCTCAAACAAGATTAGTAATGTACAACTATTGATCCCTGCAACAGGAAAACTATCTGTTTAAGGTCCCACAACTTTAAGTTTATTTGAGTCAATTTACCTAATTCTACCTCTTATAATTGATGAATCAAGTGTAAAACTATGAGTAACTCTCCTTTGAAATGATTTTAATATAAAACGAGAAAATATTAAACTTTTTTATTAAAGAGAGAATGACCATTTAATAATAAGATGTTACTTGGTCATATTTTATCAAAATTACACTTGATAGTTTTATTGCAAGATAGTTACATTTTTATTCGTCTTATTTAATCAGATAGAAAAGATCCGTCTTTAAAACGATAATTATATGTCGTAAGCTGGATGTTTAAGGCGTCATGACATCATGTAAATCTACTTTTTACTCATTATATTAGTTTGCTACTTTAAAACCGTTTTAACTTAAAATCTGGTTTTATTTTCTTACAACTATTCTAGTAAGGTGTAAGATTCGTCTTAAATTGAGATAGTTTTTAATAAAAATTGATATTTACTAATTGATCTATGCAATGATAAAGCGGATATGTTCATCTCAAAAAATAAAAAATAAAAAAGTTGTTGTTTATGCTTGGAAAATGGTATAATACCGTTGTCCGCAATAAGAGAATATATCTGTACTTTGTTCTGTTTTCCGCCACAAATTGTACACTAGACTAGACTGAGACTATAAGAGTATCTCCAATGGACAGCTACAACAACGTTGATTTGCCAATACGGTTTTTTAAACTATTTTGCTCTTCGACTACATACCGCTCCAATGGTTGGCTTATGGGTCCCACAATAAAATTTCCCTCTAATCATAAACTTTATTTTTTATTTTATTTTTATTTTTTTAAAACCAAGCTACGTGCTTGGTAGAGCGACAATGCTCATAAACTACATCAATTTTTTTACTCCAATAGTAAGTTACTTACTTGCTATTTTATAAATATTGCAAGCAAGTCACTAGACCAAACCATTAGAGATGCTCTTAACACGCCTCTTTAATGTTTTTGACCATTATTTAATTATAAAATAGGCTACCATATCAATTTTGATCTTTTTATGATGACAGTGACCATTTTCAGTCAGTCTTACTTAAAACGATATTATCCGTTTTAAGCATAAAACGGGTTAACTATCAACCCACATGAGTATATAAGACAAATATTTAACTTTTTTCAATGCATTTTGCTGTTGTCCTATTCATCTCACATGGTTATATTTGACCCGTCTCAAACTTAAGTCAGATAGCGTCCGTTTAAGGAAGAATTTGGGACAATTTTATTTTAAAAAGTGATTACTTTTTATTTTTATAAAAAATTATCACTTTTTTAAAAGTAATCAATAATGACTGAGTTGGCACTACCGGGCAGGGTTTTAAATAGCGGTATCGGTCGCGATCGCGGTAATGGAGTCGCGGAATCGTCCCCGACTCGGTCGTCGCGCTTTGAATCGTTGTTATCTCGGTGATATTTATTTTACAAGCTTTTGTAGATATTTCATCATTGACTATTTCATATAAAGTTAAGATTAATTCTACTTAGGATAATTAATTTGGCCAATGTTATACAGCTTCTAAGAGCTTTTTATTAAAAAACTTGGCCGGTGCAAGTTATAACTCGTTCATATCGGGTTCATCGCGGGCTGTATCGGGCCGAGTTGGCCGATACACGTTATAAATCGGTCGTGTCGGCCGATACTTTCTTGTTTTCAATTTACCCGATACATCTCGGGATATCTCGTATCGCCGGCATCCGATACCGATACATCTCGGCCGATATTTAAAACAATGCTACCGGGTGACACCCAATCTGAACGTCACCCTCTCACATGCAATAAGTGACAACCCCTACAATAATGGATGCATGTGAAAGGGTGACACTCAATCTCAGTGTAATTCTATCGCAGCCAGGTACAACATAAGACCCGTGTCTTATGCACCATGCAATGATACAAATGTAGGAGGGCTTAACTTTTGAGCCAACCGGATATAATATCCATCTTGAGATAAAAATAAACGAGTCAAACATATTTTCTATGAATATCAAAATTATATATTGGAAAAGTGCGAGAAAAAACATTTGGGAGAATGACGAGCTAGGATATCGATCGTGTTTATGCAAAATTTGCTACGATATATTTTAAATCATCATTATAAAAAGGGTTAATTTACAAGAATAATACAAATTATCGATCACCTTCTCAAAATAATCTAAGCTTTAATTTAAGTCACAATAAACCATAGTATTACCCTCTTTTACTCATATTACACTCGGGTTGTTTTTGACCTACAAATTTAGGTAAACAACCGGTAATTCTTTTTTTTTTTCCGTTTTTTTTTTTCATTTAAACTTCCTTTCTCCTCCTTTAACAATCTTCATTAACGACACCGCTACTACTACTGCTCAATCTTTCTCCCATTTACATCATCCTCAACSGTCATTCACCCCCGCGGTCAGTCGCAACTCGTCACCATCTTCTGCCCATAAAACCACATMACCCTCGCTCCCTTCCTCATAGCTACACTTCAATCTGCAGAATCAACAGCACCAAATTAGGTCTGATATTTCCCTCACCAGTTCCGACCATATCGTTCCACATCCCACCTACCCATCTACTGTCTCCTCCCTGATATTTTCATCACCAATTTTGAGTTCCGACCATGGCTTCCTCTTCTTCCTGTGGGTTATTAAAGAATTGGGAAATAGATGGAATTATGAAGGGAGTACTTATTGGACATACTCTAATTCTCGATTCCAATGTTATGGCTAAAATATGCTTACTTTGAAGCCAGAGTTAACTCCTTCCCCTTTGAAGGCAACGAACTTTTAACTTTGACAAGTAAATGAGCTTTTTGCCCAAACATTTTATCCTTGATACCAAAAGAGAGAACCAAAGCAAAACATCAGCAAGCAACTACAATCTACAATTCTGACCAAGACGCCTTCTCGTCGTCGACCACCGTGACTCCGACAATATTCAATAGCCTGGACTCATTGTCGTCGGTGATGTGCCCCTCCATCAACAATCGGTGTAATTTTCCATAACTCTAAATCCCCAAATYGATTTGGGGATAAATGTTAATTTAGAGTTTGTGAGGTTTGGGTTGGTACGATGTTATGATTGGCGTGTATCTGAATTAGGCGGTCGGAGAGTTCGAGGTAGGTGGTTACGGGTGGATGGTGTTGCGGGTGGTGTTGATAAATGTGGTGATGATAAAGATGGGGTAGTTTATGGGTGAGTATTGTTTAGTTGTATAGAAAGTAAGGGAGAATTTACTTGCTAAACAGGTAGTAGGTCACCTAGTGTAATACGAGAAGAGGAGGTCAATAGTACAATTTATTAAAGTTCAAATTATTTTGAGAAGATGACCAATAGTTTGGATTATTCTTGTAAAATAACCCTTATAAAAAATTACGGAGTAGTTGTTATTTACGGTGCTGCACCAAAATATATAATCCTATGTATAGAAAAGCTCACTCATAAAAATTTCAACAAGTCTCCCTTAAGCTTAATAATTCGTTTTTATAGCGAAACAAGCCACCGTAAAAAAAAAAAAAACTTTTATTAGCATAATTTCGCAAAATGGATGTGATTAATTATCAAGAACTCAATTGCCATCCGAGCAAATCCAAAGGGCCGTACCTGTCATTCTGCAACCCGGACTAACAGGGTAAAAACTGAATTTAAACCGAGTAACCAAAGGCACAGATTTCCGATCCTTGATTAGACAGACTAGTTTCGGAAATATCATCAGATATCTAAAGCTAGCCCATCAAAGGCACAAATTTCCGAAGCCAGCCTGTGACTGAGACAAGCTAGAACGCTCGTACAATTTTTGTCAAAGGAAATTAGAGAACACACAAATGAGTATCCAATATCGGAAGAACCCCTTTTTCAAACTTATACTCGTATATTGAGCTGGAACGATATCCAGAGCAACAGACCCATTAACCCAAGCAAGGTATATCAATCAATCCAATTTTCAGCACTAAAACATCAAAAGCAACAAGCGAACTGCAATAAAACTCCCCATCATGCAAGATACCTGTACAACTTTCGATCTTCATTATCCCTCTCCAAGAATTCACGTTCTATGAGGGACTCAATACGCTTCTTAATCTCCACGGGATTGGGCAAAAACCGAGACTGCAATTGCTTTGTGACTTCGGCAATAATATTATTATGATCAAGTACTTTCCTCGACTTCATTATCCTCACTACAGCAGCCTCTATCTGTGGTTTTCTATCCTCCTCCACTCTTTGTCGGGTCTCCTGTTTCTCGGGCTCCGACTCTTTCTGTGCTACAACTGTTCCTATCTTCACCTTATAGAACTTGCTTGTGAACTTATCATTGAACAAGAAGGAATCATCCTCACCTATATCTTTGCTCATGGGCTCTTTCCGAAGGACATTTTTGCCCTTCACAAGAGCCAAAGACTGCAAACATCTCTTCAGTTCAATAGAAGGAATCTCGGTGGCCAGCTCAATTTCCCGGTATGTGAGTTTATCGGCATTATTAAAGAGCATAAGGATACACATTTGATAGGTTGAGACATTGAGCTCATGCTTCTGACCCTTACCAAAGGTAGCTTTCAAATCAGCTGTTCCCATGTTAGTTTGCCACGATAATCTTCTACCAGTATGTGTCCCGAGGTAATATGACCGAAACTTTTCACAAAGTACAGATACTTCTGCAGGCAAGTTGCAAGGAACACTTGGTTGAGTCGGCCAAGAGCCGGTTGTTAAAACTTGCACAACCAGTGACGGGGCATCTCCTAACTCGGAACCATGACTCGAGTAAAATCCCTGTATTGTATCCTGAGATGTTTTCATGTCCGTGAACATGCCTTCGAGCTTGGATGTAAACTGATAGCCACACTCCGTCTTAAGCTTCACTATCAAGCTTCTCTCGGCATCGTCGGACACCGTTTTTCCAGAGAGCAGTCGCTTGGCCAAATGCTGTTTGTAGTACTTCTCGAAAACGTCTTTTTCTTGCAAATACCTGAATAACATCATGACTTTATCTAGTACAACCTCCACATCCTCCTCACTAACACCCTTGAGACCTTTACGGAGTTTGTCATCAACAAACAGAGAGATAAACTCAGGAGAACGGGGGTTCAAATTGATAAAGTACTCAAATGAGGAATTCAAAGCATTCTGGAATGTCTTGTCATTACCAAATGCTAAACCTATGATATTATCGTACTTATCTTTCTCATCTAATAGACGCTGCACAAACTCAACAGGGTCCTTCACCCGTTCGGGATCAGTAACAAGCTGCTTTCCTGTGTCTCTGATATGAGAAGTCATCACATCTCGGACGGTGTTGGAACCATTGGTGACCCGACGAAACAAGTTATACATTCTCCCAAGGTCTTCATATTTGTCATCAAGAAGCATTTTAACCAGACCTGAATTCTCCATGTGCACAAGCCTAAGCATGTGGTTAGCAATCATCTCCTGCTCTACCACCTTTGTTATCTTTTCTTCACTCTTGAGGTCCAAATAATGAGAAACCCTTTCAATTTCTTCATTTAACCGCCTCTCGGCCTTTCTAAGGTAATCACCACAGTCACAGCACTCAATGAACTGCTGAGATTCAATTTGGTAGAAATTAGCAGACACTTCAAGAAACGGTTTCTCAAAGTCCTCTTGGTAAACAGAAGTTCCGAGATCCATAAACATCTTAGTTATGTTCCTCATGAGCCCCCGGTTTATAACTTCACCAGTTCTCTCTTTCAAAATTAGATCAAGAAGGGTGCTTAGAAGTCTTGGTTGGATATTGCTCGAGTGAATAACATTGTCTCTCCACAAGTTCAAGCCGAGCTCGTAGACAGGAGTTTTGTGAGTGCTAGGAACAAACGTCCTGTCCATGTACATCAGTATGTCTCGGATCATTTGCAATGCTTTGTTATGTTCAGCCCATTTTCTGTTCAATTCCTCAAGGAACGAGCCTCCTTGAGAAGCTTCAACGGACTTTGCAATTTCTTTCAAATGAGAAGTCATGGTCGCCACAAGCCCAGAGTATAACCTCTCACCATATTTGTGGAGAACCATGTTGTAAGCATTTCTGTAGACATGGCAAGGATGTAATCAGATCAGAGATGAGAAAACATGAGAGCGTAGCAAAAACTGAATATAGAGATGCACCAGAGCAGGCCAAAAGTAAGTCAAAAGTCCAGAAAGGTATATGGAAGGAATCAGATCATCTTGACCAAAGGCGATAGTCCAGCATAAGATTACGAGGAGAAAAGAAGACACTCAGAATGTGAAAATGGACAATAATAAACAGATAAAACCCCATCGCTTTAAAAATGAAAATATCATCTTGCTAGTACACTTTCTTGCCCCTACTTAACCAACAAAATTAATATACAATACAAAGATATACTTCTATAAAACGAAACCATAAATTGATAGGGAACTGCTTTCAGATGATCAAAACCAATATCCAAGTAGAAAAAACTCACAACTTCAACGTGAAATCCGTAAACAAGAGAGCAAAAAGATTCATAAAATACTTCTTGCCTTTTCTGACATTCAACTACTAGACCTAAGCAATATTTTGATGCATACTTCTCGCCTTCTCGGTTTTACCATGCATAGCTAACCCACTCCAAGTATTTCCAGTCACCCTCCAAACATTTGCAAAAACCTATCCCATTGCCACGAGACTCGAATGTTGAGTCTGAATAGCTGTGCCATAGGAAGATACTTATCAATCATTAGGAAAATGATTGATAAGCTTGTCCATCTTGTCTCCAAAGGATGAACCATGACTAATAGGTAAGCAGATAACTGGACAAGAAGAATAATCTGGAAGTTGGAAAAACCAATAAGATTCTATTCCTTTTTTATCGGCAAAAAGAATTGAATGGCCAATCAGATTGAAAGTTAAAATTTAAGATACTCCAGCCATTAACATTAACTAAGAAATCAACATTTAACAATGAAGGAATCAGTGCCTTCCTGACTCTCTTTTTTCAAGGTCTAGTCGAGCTCCAGCGCAAAGCGCATGTAATAGCATAATGATATCCCATAATACAACATTGCATCAAAGGCTTCCATCCATGCGGCCTTAAACTCCAATTGATCAATTACATCATTACATGTGATGAGAAACTTGAAGGCTATTCAACTAAGGCATTGCCTAGATGATGAAATCCATACAGAAGTCACAATGGTCCTTTATTCCCAGGTTATTGGAGCATTTACTAAGAAGCACGGGTATACGTACTCAAACTACAATAACCTTGGACGGCCTCAAAAAGGTGAACCAAAAAACCAAATTAGGTGGACAGTTGCTAGTCAGAAAAGAGCAGTTCGAATGGGGTAAACATTATAAATGGAAGTATGGAACTAGAGAAAGAAGATTACAGCAGATTTTAAAGAAAACAAGGCTCGAAGCAATCAGAAAACTGAAAGTGGTATTACAATAGCCAACAGAAGCTTTTTTTAAATTTTCAATCACCTCACCGTAAAATCACACATAAACCAGCAACACAAACAATTGGTATTTCAAAACTATACAGATTTCAAGACCATTATCCTAGAAAAACAACTCACACGTAATTGCTAACCATACAGTAACATAGAGTAATTGACACACAAATAATAAGCTGATTCACCAAAAGGTCATGCTTATAGCAGAGAAAACTAAACATGAAAGCCACAGGGTTCAAAATCAATCAGATAAGGAGTAATCAAAGAGCGAAATTCATCCATATAAATCGTAAAAGCAAGTACACAACGGCCATTTCTCAAAAGCCACAGTTGCAACCTCTCTGATTGTTCCGGAATATTGATATCAAAGCCTACTCCCTCAATCTTATATACTTACTAATACGTGAAAAAAACCTAGGTAATTAGCACCGGACCATTATTTCTAATACAATCAACAAATGCAAGGGTTCATCATAACATTTTGGTTCCGATTTCCTAGCTAATTAGCACCGGACCAATATTTCGAATACAATCAACAAATGCAAGGCTTCAGCATAACATTCTGATTCCAATTTCGTCTAAATCACTCTGCATCCCTAACTAACCAACGAATTCAGATCAGAACAAGACAGAAACATCACGCTACGTCGAATCAAGATCATTTCGCCGATTTTCCTTCAAACGAAACACGAATTACACCAAAAACAATAACTACAACAACTTCCTAATAATCACATCATAATTGTTCATAACAAAAACAAACAAATGACAATCAATAACCTAAATTAACAAATAATCAATCAAAAATATGATAATAAGAACAAGATTATATACCTATAAAGCTCCTCGAAGCTAAGATTACTAGAATTATGATTATAAATCTCATGAATAGCATGTTCCAGAACTTTCCATGTTTTATCGCCGTATTTCGGATCAACAACAACCTTATGTTTAAACGCCTCAATTTGAAACGGTTTTCTCCTCTGATTGCTCATTTCTTCGCAATAATTTCACCTTAAATTCTCTCAAATCCAGAAAATCCCCAAATTTAACCGATTTCCCAGCGAATTAACTAAAGAAATGATTCAATGCGCGCGAAAATAGTCCAAAATCGAATCAATTAATCAGCGATTACGACTAATAAACAAGAAACACGGTAAGATCAAGGGTTTTGAATTGAATTAGGGTAAAGATTGTCTGAGAAACTGGAAATTGATTTGGGGAAAAATAATTGGATATATGTATGGATAATAATCTGGTTTGGGGGTCGATGTTTTACAAATTGTGAGTTGTGAGTTGTGACTTCGTGTTGTGAGGAGGAGATGAGATGGACACTTATGTTATTAGACTTTCGATTCGATTTTGCGGATTCTTGTCTAAGATCGTTTTATATCCGATTTTGTGTTAAACAAGTTATGTGTAACCGTTTTGGTACCTTGCTCTATCGTAATGAATATTTGAAGAAGTCTGGACGGAGTGAGATCTTTTTTGTCTATATCGTTTTGAGACGGTTAGAAACTATATAATGTGGCATATCAGTTATGGCATGTAAATCTTGTGCTAGTTGGTAGACCCTAATTGGTAACGGCCGTTTCCTCGTAACGTTGTTCCTTTTGCTGAGGCGGATTTAGGCCTCTTTGGGTTTTTAAGGGGAAAAACGGTTATGATTTTCATGGTTGTGAATCTTTTTTACGTAATAATAATGTGAAATGAATTTACAAAAAACGAGCACGTCTTTAATTATGATTTTTATTTTCCCCTATGGTGCCAGACTGCCAGGGTGGTATTTTCTTTCCGGTATGGACCCGTAAATATAAAAGTGAATATGGGAGTATTGGTACGCGGACTGCTAATTATTAACCCTTTTCGAGTCTTACTGCTTTGAGTAGTTTTATTTTTAAAACGGTTTTCTTAACATGTAGCCAATAAATGTGGACTAATATATAACAAAGACTTTGTTTCGTAAAACAGGTGAAATGGTAGAAAAAACACGACTATATATTATGCGGAAAAATCAAACACGATTGCGTTCTAGGCATCTGACAAATCTCATTCTAGACGAGATAACATAACACGATCAATGAAACTACAGACCGAAAATGGGAACAAGAATACTTGGGATCTAGCTAGATCAATCTGAAGTCTACTTTCTGTGAGTTTAGTCATATACTTCCCCTGTTCGCCACAATTCACTACATTTCTCAAAATATACGAGGGAGATTTTGAAAAATGTAGTTAAATGACTAAAAATCCCTCAAAAGGTTTCTTTTCGAGTGTAGTTGTTACCGCTTTTGTGTGCTTGAAGAGAGAACGGGTTAGACTTTGCTGTCAAGTTCCGAGGAATCAGCTCCATTCTTCTGCTGTTTAGGAAGTGAAAGGCTCCGACGTTCTTTCCCACCAGGCTTCGAAGAGGCATTGCCGTACCAAATCATCCCGAGTACAGCTATGATCATGCCTATGACCACGTGTAAGTTGAGACCCTCTTTCCCGAAGAAGATGAACCCGAGGATTAGAACTAGAATCGTCTTCATATGACCGAGGACTTGGAAGGATACTGCTGTGAATCTACCAATGCATATGAACTGGCTCAGGTTTGTTCCAATTGCGATTGTGCAGGAAAGAGTTATGAAGAACTGTCAAGACACAGCATACCGTTCAACCACACGTTCTAATTCAACCTAATTCCGCCTATAACAGCAATAAGTTATAATATGGAAACAGGTGTCTTTAATTGAGGCAATTCTATGCTTACCACAGCTGGTACAGTGTAGTTGAATGCATCAATCCTTTTGCTAGTCAACCAATAATCAAGGAACGGGCCCACGGTGAGCAGAGAAGCAGCCTGCACCGGTGCAGTGTGTCCCAGTAGGTTGAAAGAAGTGAGCGAATATTTCTTTTGTAGATGATGTACATACTGCACAGCAAGCAAGCAAAAAATAAGAGTTGTTTCATATTGGGTTCGGCCAGAAGCACTCGATGAAAACAGTGAGTACTATGCAGAACAGTTGCACTAGTCAAGTAGTCATGACTCATGAGCTGTATAAGTATGCAGTTATATGCAAATTATAATAAAGTTTGATACACGTGTTTCACCTGCGTACCCACTATCCTAAAATGAGGATATGAGTGCAAGGCCACGTCTTCAAAACAAAGTTAATAATTATAAATCAAAAATTTCTAGAATTTGTGAAGCGAAATAAGGCTTCACGATCAATTGGCTATTCCAAGAGAAGGTCGGAGGGGGTAAAGGTCAACTAAGGAACCCAAACCCATATCCTTGAGTGTCTCATAGCACACGGGTACAGCCCCAAAAGTGTGTAGTCGAAGTAACATAGTATGCAAATCATCCTTTGGTTATGAATCAGCAATGATACGTAGATAGATTATAATGGCATCAAGAACTTACATATTGCTGTAGAGCTGTGCTCCAAACAGCGATAAAAGCAGCAATGAAACCTTTAGTATTTACGCTGACATCAGTAACTGTGCATACACCAACACCAACAAGAACAAGTCCAATGCTGAGCTTTGTGTCTCTTGAGTATCTGACTTTATCAAGCACAATCTCCAGCAGGCAGGATACAGGTATCATACTCAACTTTGCAATCTGAGAAGAAAGAAGATTTCTTGAATCACAATCTTAGTTAATAAAGTTAACGAGGGAAAGAGAGAAATGAAAAGCGGAGAAGCTTACCTGATAGAATCCGACAGAGTTCCACATAAGACTAACATTCATGCCAACAATGGAAAAGTTTGCAAATATGACAAACTTCAGTAAGTCGGGCAATGGTAAATGTGAAGGTTGAATGATTCCGAGCCATTTGAGAACAAGAGTCATTATGGTTGTGAAAGCAAAGTGCAAGCCGGTCAACGTAGTAGCTGCAACATGTAAAAAACGTAAATGTTTGAGAATTTCTCTCTACAAGGGATCTAAGTAAACTCAGAATGCAACTTTAGCTAGCAGGGAATAAATGTCCACAAAATTTACTTTCAATCTGGACGGTTATATGAGACATGAATATTCTAATTTGGAGAAGAGAAGAACAAATGAAAGTCAAGTCAATAATCAGTAGTAAGGAATTCAGATATAAAGGCAGGCTAGTCGTTTTGATCTTTGTTATTCTTTCTAAGGTAAGGTCACAGTGCGTTTAAGCCTTTAAGGAGTGTGTAACGAAGTTCAAGTAGTCGTCTTGATCTTCGTTTTTCTTTCTAAGGTAAGGTCACAGCAAGTTTAAGGAGAGTGTAACAAAGTCACGTCACATACTCCCATAATCCATTTTTTTTCTGGAGAATTACTACCTTCATCAAGGAAAGCTGGCTCGTATGCTAATGCTCGCCAGACTCGATCTCATACAATTCAATAACCAGTCTCAACCCACCCTGAACACCTAAAAGAAGACTGAGTCTACTATTCTATATCTCTCTTCAGAGTTAAATCTTAATAGAAAAATGCACATCCAACAATGAAAGGGTATAGGAAAACCAGAAAGACAGGACCAACGTCTAAACTATCATTATAAAGGCAGAAAATGTCAGGATGAGACACCATTTTTTATGTGATTAATTTAATAGTACAACACGCAAAGTTCCCAAATGACCCATGAGGAATATTTTTGTCATGAATTGCACGTAAAGACAAGTATTTCACAATAAAAAGAAGCATCGCAAATAATAATCCAAAACCAAACAATAACGAGTTTCTGATTTCATTCAAAATCGAAATAGATCAATTGAACACTGAATGACGTAATTTCTTTCGGAGTAATTGATTTGAAAATGAGTGCAAAAGAATTTATTGAAGAGCATGGGAAAAAGAGTTACCAAAGCTAAAGCCATATGAGGCCATCAAGGCTTTATTGACAATAATAATCCCCACTGATGTGACAACATTGAACATCCAAGCAGCAGCATCAACTGCTGCTTTCTTCTCTGCCTTGGTAGACGGAGCCATATCTATTCAGAGCGTTTTGCGAAAAAACTGATGATTCTCGCCCCTCACGTTCTGTTATTATATCAACGCCATTCGTTTATATGAATGACCATCAATTCTGTGACAGCTTGTCTGCAAATAATAAAAATAATATCACTATTACATGCATATACCTGTAAAAGTGTAAACAGTACATCATGAAAATGTTTCTGTGCCTAAATTTAATGGCTAACTACTAGACCTTCTGTTGCTGGCAATGTTCAGTAGCATATCTCCTACGCAGTTTAGATTGCTCCACAATGCACACTCATTAATAAATAACCTTATTGGTTTTAACTGTTTCAACTTTCAAGTAAGGTTGATCCTAAATTCCTATCTCATGCGCCCAGGATCTAAGAACATGTTTCAAGTGTGTAATACAAGAGTCATTAATTACCCTACCTATGATACATTCTCACTAGGAATTTTATGTGTACCATCCTGTCTTTGAACAGATTTATCGGAGTAGCAAATTTTGTAATATCGAGATGGACGACCAGGGGAAGGTTTCTGAGTCGTGCTCTTCCAATGACTCCATCATCAGAAAAATCAGGAGTTAATAACTATTCAACTGAAACACACCAATGGGGTTGCAATATATGTAGAAAGTCAGATCCTTATGAGTTATGTCACTCTTACGTCTTTTCTAAAGTTCCATGGAGGCCGACTTCGTAGCTAAAAGTGTGACGTGAAGAAGCTGATGAAGTGATCTACACTAGTCATGATTTAGAGCAAGCCATGATAGAGTAAGTAATAGCTAGGCCCATGATTATTTATACATGAGGTTTACAGAAACTCAAACGGAGCCCGTTGTATACACAAGACAGCCGCATTCCATTATAAACCTCATTTAACGGCAGTTTGCAAACTATGTGTAATTTTGTGTATGCATACAACGTTTTCACACAAGACCTGCTGTTCCCGGTGAACTGAAATCAAAATGTAATCGAGTGAGCTAGGGATGGTACTGTCTGAGGGTTCAGATGCACATCATCTTAATCGCTAATCTACAAAGGAAACTCTCGAGTCTCGACTTAATATGAATCATGTATCTTGACACCCCTAACAAACAAAAACTTAATCTAGTCCATCTAATCGAAAACTACAAGATTGCTACTCGTTTCAAATACTATAGATAAACGGACATTAAAACAACCCTAATCAATTATCTACATCAATCAATCAAATAAACAATAAACATAGGATTATTTACACAATATCAAACATCAAACATAAGATCACCACAAATCTAAGCTTCACTATATCATATAACTCGTGCAAAACCCAGCCAAACATATTCTGATCATTCAACAATTCAAAACTACAAAAACTACCCATACATATTACTAACATTTTCCACTAAAAAAATACTCCCACTGTCTTCATCATTTGATCAAATTTATTACCCTTGCAAGCGGTAGTTTAATCAAAGGTAAACAAATCGATAACCAACCATTTGTATAAGCTTAGAACCCTGCATAAAAAGCTAAACACCTTGATCCAAACTAAGCTTAAGAATAGGGACGTGCTATTTCATACGCGCAATTTCCAACTTTTATCCCTTTCCTTTTTCCACCAAAATTTCTTTTATCGAAAAATGCGATGAAGTAAAATCCGTGTATGAAATAGCAACTACGTAACAATAATGGGTTTAAAATCTAACTCATGCCCTAACAAACAAGCTCAATTAATACAATTAATAAGCAATTAAACACACACTAACTTAATGAACAAAAAAACCCACTAAAGATCATAACTTCGCATCAAAAGCTACCTTGATCTATACTCGGGGGTTTATCCAGTGCGCACTAAAGGAACCGGTCGCGGGTTCCAATAATGGGTTCAAAATCTAAGTCATGCCTTAACAAACAAGCTCAATTAATAAACTTAATTAGCAATTAAGCACACAATAAACTAAATTAATGAATAAAACCCATTAAAGATCATAACTTTACATCATAATTACACAATTACACCATTAAAGCTAAACACCTTGATCTATACTCGGGGGTTTATCCAGTGCGCACTAAAGAAAGCGGTAGCGGGTTCCAATAATGGGTTCAAAATCTAAGTCATGCCTTAACAAACAAGCTCAATTAATAAAATTAATTAGCAATTAAGCACACACTAAATTAATAAACAAAAACCCACTAAAGATCATAACTTTACATCATAATTACACAATTAAATCATAAATTAGTAACCCCAAATCAATAAATTGAAGAAATAACACACCTTTTACGTTCCCAAATACTTGAATTGCGAGCTAAAGTAGATCTATGCGGAAAAAAACCCCAAATGTTGATTCAAATAATGAAATTAACAGCAATTTGAAGTTGTATGATGATAAAGTTTCGATCTTTTACCACAAAGATGGTTTAATTTGATAAAATCGATTTAAAAATTTGATTAATTTTGGAAATTTGAAGTGAAATTATTAAGAAAATTGAGAAAAAAGAAAAAGAGAGTAAAATAAAAGGTAAGTTTTGTGAAACAAGTCGACAATGAGTCGTAGCTTCTTGTTGGATGGTTTTTTGGGATTTGTTTGGTTTTGTTAAGATTTTAGTGAGGTTGTTTAGGTAACGATTATATTTGAATTCTCGAGTTTATTTCATTGAATATGAATAATACGATGGTTTAAATATAACTATAATGTTCGGTTAAGGAAATATATAATCTTACCTAAATTAATTATAGGTAAGATATTGAATTATGAATAAGGAAAAGTGTAAGTAGAAATAATTATAATTTCCTAATGTAATATATATCGATATTATTTACGAGATGTAAAATTATGATAAGAAAAATCTTTGACAGTTTAATCCTAATTATAAAGTTTAAAATGAGTGATTACGGGTTTTGAGGATGTTTTGATGGGAGGGAGTAATGTTTTTACAACTTGGATTTTGATCCCTTCTCACTATATCTGTGAATCCGTCTAACTGGTTGGTTGGACAGGTTAAGAATTTTGTTATTTTGAATTCGGATAAATATTGATTAGGTCTATTTCGGATTTTTGAAATACGTGAGTAAGATTAACATTTTTAGAAATGTTTTTTTTTTTAAAATTAAAAGCATAAAATTATTCTGAATTATTTTATTTAACTAGTTTAATATTGACTAAGTACTAGTTTAAAATGAGTGATTAATGTGATCTGAGAATGTTTTATGGGAGGAAGTAATATTTTTACAACTTGGATTTCGATATCTTCTCACCAGAGATCTACGAAAACTGGTTGATCGGATGAGTTACGGGTTTAGATAAAATACAAGTGAGATATATTTTGGGTATTGTACCCTTATTATAAAAGTTAATTCATTTAAAGACTTTTGATTTGTTCCCTGATTTAAGGGGGGAAAATACCATTTTCTAGAGTTAGCCTCACCACCATTTGCGTTACATTATTTAACGGAAATTTCCTATGGTGCCCCTTAATTTTGTCAGATTTTTCATGTTACCCCTACTTTTAAGAATTTGTCCGTGGTACCATTGAAGTTTCATTTTTGTGCCCAAGGTACCCCTTAATATAACGTCCGTTTAACGGAATGTTGAAGTTTGATGACGTGGCTTAATTAGGAAATTATAAATTATTATAAAATATGAAATAAAAATAAAAGTTTGAACATTTCCCATGAATTCTCAATCACTAGTGGCTACGGCCAAGGTTTGATTGCGGAGTTAAAATTCGACTTTGGTGCATTAGGCTCGGTCAATAACCCGTCACTTCCCGAGAGGAAGCCGACTTCGACGACACTTGGGCATGGATTCCGCAACTTGAGATTAGTAATTTAGACCCATTAAGGAATGTGGCTGGGTCGGGAGGGACGACATTGTGAAATTACTTAACGCGGGTGGTTGACTGAAATCGATAGCATTTCATCCGTATGATCCGATAATATACCTTCTTGTAGAGGAAAACATTTTTAGTTACCATCTAGGGAATGACACTTTTGTGGATATTGCTAAGATTAACGAGGTTGATCTTTTCAAGAATGCGAATGAGATCCTTGGCTACCCGTTCATCCCTTGCATTACCTCTTTCGAATTTCGATGGCGGCAATCTCAGCAACCAGTCGGGTAAATGAGCTGGCTGATCCCGGCTAGTAGAGCAATTAAAGTTACTTGTTAATAGTTAATCTTGTGTAAGACTGTTAGAAATGTCGTTATCCAAAAATTCATTCTACAACATACTTGTGTAATACACGAGCATTAATTTGTGAAGTACTTTTGCATTACTTTCTACCGTATATTATTATGTATGGAAAATGTACAGTTGATTTAGTTATATTTATCCCGGGCATGTTCGGTCCCAAAACAAAATCGAACCCTGTCGGCCTTGATACCACTTAACATTGCATATGAATAGGTGTACAAGATGACTTAACAAACAAATGGATTTGCCCTCTGATAGAGGAATAACTAACACATTAACATATTCCGTATAAACTAGTCTTCTTACTCTAAATCTATCGATATAAAAGATAATGCCCCGAAACACACAACATATCAATAGATCTCGGCTCACCCGCAAGTTTCAATAGTAGGGAAGTTGAAACACCAAATTTCCTGCTAATTTGTCGAATACAAGCTTATAATGTCTCACCGTAAAACAGTAATTAAGAAAAACGTTATCATAAATTGATGGGTTTTTTTTTATAACTACTATTTTTGTACTATACTGTTTTAAGAACTATTACCAAGATAATTTTCGCTTAAAAATTACTATCTGTAACTTTGATTTTTTTTAAAAACGCTACCAAATCTCATCTAAACCCAATAAAACACGATTTTAGCCATTTATATTTGAATTTACATCTTAAATTGTAAATTTTATACCTTAAACCAGTTAATTTGATGAAGTTTACGCAACTGTTTTACCTTAATTATGTTAGATAATTGAATTAGATGAAGCTAGGTTAAAGTGATTTTGCCTCAAAATGATGGGCAAACGGTAGTGTTGGTCGCGTTAAAGGGATAAAATTTACAATTTAAGATAGAAATTCAAAAATAAATGCCTGAGATTGTGGTTTATTGGGTTTGGATGAGATTTAGTAGTGTTTTTAAAAAAAATCAAACTTGCAGGTAGTAGTTTTTAAACAAAAATTAACATGGTAGTAGTTCTTAAAACAGTGTAGTACAAAAGTAGTAGTTATCAAAAAACCCTAAATTGATTATTATGCCTAAAAATCTAAACTCAAACGAGAAAGAATAATTATATTAGTAACATATTAAATTTTTGATCTCGTATTTGCAGTTTTGCACTATGAGTCTATGACTATACGTATATATATAACTATGAAATTGATATGCGTTATCCTAGATCGACGTCAATTCGATACTAAATCGACCCCAATTCCCCGTCTGGCATGAACCGATACTAACTCGACCTTAATTCGATATGAACCGGCATATCCTTAACCTAATTAATCCGACCACAACTAACATGACGAGCAACAAAAGCAAAACAAGCCCATCCACAAAGCTGCATTAATGTCATCAGAGCATCAGCAACTAACAGACCAAAATATATCTGACTAAAAAATCTCAAATCTAGTTAAAATACAAATTTAGAGAAGACGGTCTCTCATTAGTTACGGAAAGACGTGTCAGCTCAAATACAAATCGGGTTGCATTTACAAAAATCAAGTTATTTTAATAATTATTTTATTATTAAATGATATAAAAACTATATAAAAATAATTTGTTAATTATTTTTGTCATTTAAAACATTAAAATTTGTATTTTTTTTAAAATTATTTCAAATATGATATATAAAAAAATGTTAATATTTTCATAAATTTCTTAATTTATTTTTGACCCAATAGGCCGGGTTCAGACATTAAATTAATGACTCATATTGCGGTCAATCGAGTCACATGTGAAGATTCACGGTCTTAACCCTAAATAAAAACGGGTCGGTTGAGTCGGTTTTACAGTCAGGTCTGACTTGCACTACATTATGAACTTATTGTCATACCTTGTGATTTATTGGTAAATATTCCAGGTTTTATCCATTTTAGCTTGTCGACTCTGTCAAGATTAGTTGATAAAATAAAAACCTACTCTTTCCAAAATAAAAATAAAATAATATTACTCAAGGTATTACGTTCATACGAAATTACTGATAAATAATAAGTTTAAATCCCGTGGATAATTATAATGAATAATCAACAAATTTATGTATCAACGGACACAACTTTTAAAAGAACTATTAAAATCTGGATCTGGCGTTGATTTTAATTCCACCAGGGAATATAATTTCAACCTCTTGATATAACTGTAAAACAGATACACGTTCAATTATATAACAACCCCGATATAAATTCAAATCAGCTCAAACCCGTTTTCATAACCGACTTAGATGACCCGATTACCTACCTAACAAGTGACAATCTGTGACATAAACAAACAAAAATTTGAGTCCAACAAATCTGAAATTCTGTTAAAATAATTACAAAAAGTCAGTTGTTTAAGTGGGCCCACCTTAACCAAACAAAGTCACCTGAAACAAACAGAACTTCCAAACTAGAGAGAGAAAGTCAAGAAAGAGGAGAGAGAAACTCCAAAAAAAAATTAAAAAAATTAAAAAATTAAAAATTAAAAATTAAATTGCACGTCGCAATTTTCAATCAATTCAATTCAATCGATTAAATTAATTGGGAAGGAAATTAGGTTTTTTATTGATGTGTTTTGGAGTTGTAGAAGTCAATTTTGGTGATTGATCGTTGATTTTGTAAATTTTAGGGTTTGGTTGAGGAAGATTGAATTAGGGAATTGAGAGAGTTGGATTTGATTGATTTGATGTGTGATTGAGTGAATTTAGGGGTGAAATTAGGGTTTTTTAGGGTTATTGATTGATGTGTGTGGAAATGGTGTGTATAGGGGTTTTTGGGGAAGAATGATGAGGTTTAATTTGGGAAATGGAGGTTGTTGGAGTTAATTTGATACTGAATTTTGTGAGAATTGTTGTTTATTTTTGGGGGAGTTGTTCAAATGGGTGAGTATTCGAGGCGGCGACAAGGTAAAGGCTGGATTTTGCAGGTTAAATGGGTGATTCTCAGAGGGGTAGCCTCGCCGAAAGGGACATTGAGCAGGTAGTTAAACTCTAGTGTGTATCTTTAATGGTTTAGTCCTGAATCGTAAAATTTTGTTTCAGACCGTCTTAAGCTTAAGACGGACTCTTTTTATGTGGTGTGGTTTGTGTAATGCTAGCTAGATAGTCTATGTTGTAAGCTTAAGATAGTCTATGTTGTAATCTTAAGCAAGACTAGCCCTGATTGAATATTTGTTTACTTATGTTTTGGCATTGAAATGTTAATGCTATCTGACAATGTTGCCATCATAACCAGAAAATGGGGTATGGTTGATGTACTGGTTTTTGCTATACTTATGTTTAGTGGCCGATTAGGAGGTTAGAGTTTGGATGTACAGTGTCTTACCCATGTGTTGTTACTCATTGTTGAATGACGAACTGCTATGCTAGAAGCAGCAACAGTTTAGTTAACAATTAGATCCCTTTAGAAAGTTAATTTGACTCTATAGAAATTAGAGATGTTTTTGCATGCATGCACAAGTTAGTAGCAGTTTGGAAATTGGAGATATATAATTCCAAAATGACATGTATGAATCTAGAGCAGATTTAGTCTATTTTGTTCTCGATGTGCTCTCAATTGATTCCGTTGCACTGATACTTTTAGGCAATTACAGCATTAAAGAAGGGGGCAACTTTACTGAAATACGGGCGAAGAGGGAAACCTAAATTTTGCCCATTTCGGCTTTCCAACGTAAGTTTCTTATCCTTTTTATTTGCTGGCCTATGTGATCTTTCCACTTTGTACAAACTTGCTAAACCTCATTCAACACAAATCCTTACCTTTGTGTTGCCGTCCTCTTTCCACTGTTCTTGATGTATTAGCTACAAATTTTCAATTTTTCTGTGCTTATTGTGCATGGTTTATCATGACCTGAGATTTTTGAAAAAGTTCCTTTCTCTTTATTAGTGGTATTTTTTTCCTCCTAATGTGGGATCGGGGTGGAGAGTGTCTGGTTGTTTAATGATACTAAAGAGTCTAACTTCTCATGACTGCTGTTTCTTCGTTTAAACAGGACGAATCCTTATTGATATGGTACTTAGGGAAGGAGGAAAAACAGCTTAAGCTCAGTCAGGTTTCAAGGATTATTCCTGGACAGCGGACTGTAAGTTTGATAATTTCTTTTGGAAGTAGTTTGCAAACGCTCTTACTTTCAATGTGATTGTATCCAATTTGTATAAAGCTGGAAGTGTCACTATTTGTTTAATACTTCCTTTCAAAAAGTAATTCATGAACTGTCTTACTTTCAATGTTGATTTTACTTGTGTAATGGGTTTAAGAAATTCAAATTGTTGTGGCGTAGTCACTCTTGAGATTATGTTCGGGTAGGGATGTACTTTTTAGCTTCACTTTTGGCTAACATAGCAATGTATTAAATTTGGCCAATGAGCAACATATCTACTGTTTAAAGATTTTAAGCTCCCCGCTTCAATTTTTTTCCGTTTGTAAAGGCTGCACAAAAGAAAAAAAGGATACTCCGTAGTCAATATTTGACAGACACCATGTGTACTTAGCTGTTGGCTGTTCCATGATCTAGATCAGCGTATACACCGCCTATGACTCGTTTAGAAGTATCCGACACGGGTATCCAAGTGTTGGGCTCGGCTTTTTTTTTGAAAAATATGCATTTTTTGGTCTAAAATGAGGTGTCCAAGTGTCATACCCATGTCCGAGTGCTGAGTGTCGGACACGGGTACGTGAGGAAATTAGAAGAGCCACCACATCATTGTACGTTAAACTGTCTTCCGTAAAAATGATACTTATTCTGCCATATACTGTATTATATATTCTGCTAGAGAGAGTTTTTCCCCTTTTGGAGTGAACAATTGAAGACTAAGTATCGCCATTGCTTTTTTGGAGGGAAAACTAGCTTGATTCACGCGTTCTTCTCTAGAGAACCTCTTCTTCACTCTTTGCCATAAGCCCACAATATCTAGGAGTTGAATCAGTTGATTAACATTTTCTTGAGTTAGGCGTGGTTACATAGATAATTCTGGGATTGATCACATTGACATATTGGCGACTGGAGGAATGTCTGGATTTGCAAAAAATAATCACATTACGTTTTTCTTGCGGGCATGTTTCCAACCGAGTACCAAAAGTAGAACGATCATCTGCTACTATTGAAATTTATATACCTTGATAAATGCTAATAAAAGAAGGGAAGTATAGCTATCTGTAAAATCCAGAATCAATAGAACTTGTGCTTTTTAGTTTTTTTTTTCTCCTATACTTGCAATTTTTTTGTATTAGCCAATAAATTTTGGTGAATATGAATCAAATGATGAATTTTCTGTCTTCTTCAGGCTATTTTCCAGCGATATCCTCGTCCTGAAAAGGAGTATCAATCATTTTCACTCATTTATAATGACAGGTCCTTGGACTTGGTGAGTCATATTAATTGAATTTATGGTAATTGTTGTGTCGTATAGCTACCCTAACCACCTCCAACAATCGACTCCAGGAATAATTAATTTCTTCTACGACTTTAACGGTCTCAATATTGTTAATTTTGGCTGGTTTCTCTATAGATATGCAAGGATAAGGACGAGGCCGAAGTTTGGTTTGTTGCTCTCAAGGCTCTAATTTCTAGTGGTGGCTGGCGTAAATGGAGATCCGAACCAAGGGAAAGCAGTACATCAGCAGATGGATCAACTACGAGGAGATTTCATCACTCATTTTCATCATTTGTTCGTATCCATTCCTTATTCTGCTCTTATATTCTAAAACAAACAAATCTTCCATCTGATTAGTTGCTTTTTCCCCTTGAACTACATTAGGATGCTGGTGATGCTCATAGCCATGCTCCGTCGGAGAGTCCTCCGCCAACTGGTTTAGGAAAGGCATTCTCTGATATAATATTGTATACTGCATCATCCAAAAGCTTCGGCCAGGTTGAGGCATCCACCAGCATCGTCAGTGTACCATCGACCTCTATTGTGGATAACTCTACAAACCGAACTTCAACATCTGATACTATTCGTGTTAGTTTATCAAGTGTCATAAGTTCGTCAAGTCAGGGATCCTATCATGATGATTTTGATTCCCTGGGTGATGTTTTCATGTGGGGAGAAGGCATCGGCGACAGTCTCCTTGGTAGTGGTACCTTCAGAGCTGGTAGTAACAAATTTGATGCTGGTCTTCCAAAGGCACTCGAATCAACTGTTGTTCTTGATGTCCATCAAATAGCTTGTGGTGTCAGGCATGCAGCTTTGGTTACCAGACAAGGAGAAATTTTCAGTTGGGGAGAAGAGTCAGGAGGAAGGCTTGGTCATGGTGTAGAAGTTGATGTTGTGCACCCAAAGCTTATTGATGGACTGAGTGGCCTAACCATTGACCTGGTTGCATGTGGAGAGTATCACACGTGTGCAGTTACGGCTTCTGGGGATTTATTTACATGGGGTGGTGGTGTCTGTAATTGTGGTATGCTTGGACATGGAAGTGAGGCCGGTCATTGGCTTCCTAAAAGAGTATGTGGCCCTTTAGATGGCATGAATGTGTCGTACGTGTCTTGTGGACCTTGGCATACTGCAGTGCTTGTCTCAACCGGTCAGCTTTTTACTTTTGGAGATGGGACTTTTGGTGTTTTGGGCCATGGAGATCGTATTAGCTCCACTTCTCCAAGGGAAGTTGAAGCCTTGAGAGGACTGCGAACACTTAGAGTAGCTTGTGGGTCTTGGCATATGGCTGCGATTGTCGAGGTGTTAGTAAGTGAACCTTTAAGCGCAGCTTCCTTTGATAGATCTTTTTCGGCTACAGGAAATCTCTTTACATGGGGTCAGGGAGATAAAGGCCAGCTTGGACACGGTGATAAAGAATCAAGACTTGTCCCTGAATGTATAGAACCACTGATGAATGTAAATTTCTTCAAAGTTTCTTGTGGGCGTGACCTCACAGTAGCTCTTACAACTTCTGGGAAGGTGTACACAATGGGCAATTCTGCTTATGGACAACTGGGATGTCCTGAAGCTGATGGAAGCAATCTCGTTTGTATCGAGGGGAATATTGCTGGCATTTTTATTGAAGATATCGCATGTGGTTCTCATCATGTTGTCGCTCTAACATCTAAAGGGGAGGTTTTTACATGGGGAAAGGGTACGAATGGACAGCTAGGGCATGGAGATAATGACCACAGAAGTAAACCAACAGTTGTTGAATTCATGAGAGATAAGCAAGTAAAGAGTGTGGCGTGTGGCTCCGAATTTACGGCTGTTGTTTGTCTACACAAATGGGTTTGTGGAAGTGACCATTCTTTATGTACTGGTTGTCATAACCCATTTGGTTTCCGGAGGAAACGGCACAACTGCTACAATTGTGGACAGGTGTTCTGCAAAGTATGCAGCAGTCGCAAATCTCTAAAGGCTTCTTTGGCTCCAAATATGAATAAGCCTTACCGGGTGTGTGATGATTGCTTTGTGAAGTTGAAGAAAGCAATGGAGTCTGGGAATGTGCGAATTCCTAGACCTGCTGGTAAAACTGGGCTTCAGAAACCCAGTGATGGAGTGGAAAAGGAGACGCTACTTCCAAAGTTAACTGGACTTTCACTTGTCAATTCTCTGAAAAGAACTGAAAGTGGTCGATCTAAAAATGGTACTAAACTCGGAAAGATTGAGAGCCCAATCTTGCCAATGATAAATGGGATCTTTCAATCTGGAAGTCATCATCAATCAATTTCACGTGTTTCAGCTTCTGCCCCTGGTTCTAGAATGGCTTCTCGAGCTGTATCCCCTATCTCGCAGCCGTGCAGTCCTGTTAGATCAGGAAGGTCACTATCGTCCGTCAGTATTCCTACATCTCCGGAACTAGTGACTGCTAACACAAAGCAGACTGATGATAATGCGAGACAAGAAGTCGTTCGATTAAGAGCAGAGGTGAGTCAATTAATAAAGTATGGTTGACCTGCTATCTAATGTTGCATTTGACATACATGCATTTATATGATGCGCATTTGAGAAAGACCATATAAGAAGAGCAATTGAAAAGACCAAATTCTGCGAGGAGAAGGATGCTCGAGGGATATCTTTTAATCTTTGAGTGGATCACAGAACCGTCCTACTTTTGATGACTGATGATCATAGTTGTGGGGCCACTGGGTAAAGGGATAGTGAACCACATATATGTCCTTTTGGCAAGAACTCACAGTAAATTACTTTATACTCGTCTCTGTTTTATTGTATTAGCTCCATGGGCACACTTTTTCCCTCACAAAAAGTGGGACATTGAGGCTAATTCAATAAAATAGAGGGAGTAGTTGAATCCGAGTTTGCTCAAGGGAAGCCTTCTTCCGTGGATGAAATTTGCATGTCAGTAAGGTCGAGATTGTTTCTGTACTGTTCTTGAGTATCAGGCCCTTGAGAGTTGTTTCCTGTCATTGATTACTGCTACACTTGCTTGGCAATCCCCCTCTCTCTTCCGATCTATTTTCTTTCCGTCAGGAGTCAAGAGCCCAAAAACATGTAGTCGAACTTCGAACAAACCAAGACACCCTTTCTATAGAAATCAAGTCTTTTGGTATTGGCAGAATACTTGCCTTAGAGATTCTGAACTTTAGTTGTTATTTAGCCCTTTAACTACATTAGACTTGAGCACCTTGCTCTACTCACTATAGTCTTGTCCTCAAACGCTCCCCTCTATGCCAGGGTGAAGTCTTGTCCCGTGTTGGAAAAAAAGTAGGTTTTTTCCTGATGACCCGTAATGAAAGTTTTGCCAAGAATTGCATTGTCAGACTGCTACTTCACAATGTAAGAAATGTGCTTTAAATGACTAGGTGCCAACTAGAGCTAGAAAAGGACCGTTTCCATGGACTTTTTTTTTAATTGAAATACCATTGCATTCATCAGAAGAAAAAAAATATGCTTTATGTTTGTCCTTAATAATTAGATTAATCTTTCCATTAGGTACGCCAATATGTATCAGTTCACTTACTCTAGCCCCATCTTTAGTGAGATTCGTGTTTGTTGAAGCTTTTTTTGTTAGTCATTATTGGACGGTGGTGAAGGTTGAATCGTCTAAGTAGGCTCTGTGGTAATAACAGTATCATTTGCACCTTTTTGTTTTTACAATTTTGATTATATTAAACAGGTAGAGAAACTTTCCAGCAACAATCACCTTCTTGAAACAGAGCTGGAGAAAACCAAAAATCAACTTAAGGAGGCCAAGGCTGTAGCAGTTGACGAGGCTGAAAAATCAAAAGCTGCAAAAGAAGTCATCAAGTCTCTAACTTCTCAGGTAGCCTTTCCTCCTTTGTATAATTAACATTCGCAAAATCATAACATTGCCATATATTATTGACTTATTATTGTTTTTGCATAGTTGATTTTCGCATTCCCCCTCATTTCTTATCTAACTTTTGCCTTCTCTCCGTAACATAGTACAATGACTTAATTTATCATGTCCCTGCATAGAGCTGATGGAGGTGGTATGCTAGCATACTTAGCGTTAGAGTTTATATATACCAATCAACCGTATATGAAATCTTGTTCTCTCTTGGTAGAAGAATGCCTTTGTCACATTCTATTCACCCGTCACTCTAGCATTACTTTTCAGAAATAGTGATCCTCATTGCGTGATGCCGTGATGGTATTCCTGAATTTTGGTCTAGCGGTTGAGGTTCACGTCATGCAAGTATCCTTCAATTGTTTCATTTTCTCACTTATACACCTTATTTAAAAGAAAAATATTTGACTAGTCATAACTCTTGGCTGCGGTTTAAGAAAACAGACTTTTTTTTTCCAAACCAAGGATCTCGTAAATACAGTGAATGTGAAAAAAAAAAAATCACTGGTAACAAACTTTGACTGACCGTTACTTCTGAAAAATAATGATTTTTTTTTTTCAAACCGACGATCTCCTAAAGACGATCAATTTTAAAATTAAAATTTAACTTTTTTTTTCTGAAGTTGTAGCTAAGATTTATGGCTATTAAAGATTTTTTTCAGAAAAGGAGGGGCACAAGGGTGAAAATGAAATAGTTGAAGGGGTATGAAAGAGAAAATCCCAATTCTTTTTAAGGTGTCCTTTACTTAAATACGAGTAGTCCATTGGTTTTTTTTTATCAAATAATTAATTTGATTAACCTAAACATATGTGGTATTTTGGGTACAAATATATTAAAGCTAAAATAAGAAATGCCACTCAGTTTACAACAGTCCTGATTCTGGTTACTGCTGAAACACATCCGCCGAATTTTGATAATACGCATCTGGTCGTTTGTTTCCGGAGCGAATATCGGTGAAAGATGACTAACGGGTATTAATAATATTCGGGCAGTTAAAAGAGATGGCTGAGAAGGTACAAGAAGGAAATCATGTTCTAAACAGTTCAGATTCTATCGTTGGCCAGTCCTCTAGCTCTACACACAATAGTGAGAATAGTCTTACAGGTCTTATGTCTCCAAGGAGCGAGTCAAATCTGAAAATTATGGATTCCATGTTAACTAATGGCACCAAGCAACAACCTGAGAAGACAGAGTGGGTTGTACAAGATGAGCCTGGCGTTTACATAACTCTGTGCTCCTTGCCAGGAGGAGGCAATGAGCTCAAGCGTGTGCGCTTCAGGTATAGTTTCACTAAACTTCAGTCCCATGTTTCCCACGTTTTACATGTTTTGGTGTCGTACTGTCTGTTTACAGTTTCAAATGATTATGTGTAAAACTATTTTGCTTGGCTGATGAAATGGAGTTAATCACAAATATAACAGAACTAGCCTCAATCAGGAAAAAGAGAGTATATGACTCCGTATTTGTTATTTATCGCAATATCGCATCACTACATGATTTTATGGGCTGTAGTGTTGATCACTTAATCAGTCTTGTCTTGTCTTGTCTTCCAGTCGGAAGCGTTTTAGTGAAGGACAAGCAGAAAAATGGTGGACTGAACACAGCGCAAGAGTATGTGAACGACACAATATACAAAATCAATAGGATCCCACACTGACAGCAATGGTAGAAGGCGAAAACCCATCTTCAAAGATATGACCTCGGAATATAAATGTAAACCTGCTTGCTGGGTTTTTCTTGAATTTGCAGTTTGGATTCAGGTCGAAGTTCATGTATAGGTCACTAACAAGAGGCCATTCGTAGCCTTTTTTTTTCTTTAGATACAAGATCCAGTTTTGCCGGATTTTTGAGTGTATAGTTAGAAAAACGATTAAATCACAGAGCCATTGTAGCTGCAGATTTGTATAGGGCAGTAACAGGAGCCCCATTTGTTCATGGATGATTGTAAATTTACGTGGAGGGATATCGTAGCTCGGTTATTACTTCCCCCAAAATGTTCGGACTAGCATTTTAATGTACATGACTACTTTTGTAGAGCTTGCACTTTCTATCTTCTATATGAAATGCGAAAAGAAGTGTGTTTGCCAAGACCGCTATTTGGTCTAGAGTTGATTGGTGGAGCCTGCGTCAGCTTAGCATACATAGGCCTTACCTTGAGCCAAGCTGCCGCGGTCTCTACCTTGGGTCTCGTCTCTCTAGACCCTTGCTTATGGAATTGAGAATTCGTCGTGAGGCCAACTTCAACAAGCTTCATCTTACAGTAGGCTCCCTAGAAGTAAAATTTTTGCTATATAGAACAACTTCAATACAACCGTAATCATAACATAACTCAACGATAATTTAGGATCGATCAACACATATCTAAAGGAACTAAACCATCACCGTCAATTAAAATGATGAACAAAACCGAATTTTTGACATTTTTATACATTTCAGAAAAATAATCATAATCACACGTATAAATCAATGGATGAATAGAGAGTAATCCTTATATATATAGACCTAACAAAATAAACCTGAACTCGAAAAAACAATCAAAATACCTTAATATGATTAAAATCCGCATAGTATTTATTGATATACGATTAAAAAAAATTGAACCGATTTAATCTGATTCGAAACTGAACCGAATAACTCGTCTGCCACATTTTACATGAGCAAAGTCCATCAACAATTCAAACTTCTTCAATCCTATAACCCAGCCCATCAACCCGCCCAAATAACTAGGGTTTTGTAAAATCGACATAAATTGAAAACCTGGGTTTAATCCGTCTCATAAACCCTAATCTCAAAATAATTCCGTAAAATCACAACGCCGCCGTGAACACCACCATCTCGCCGCCGTGAGATCCGCCGTCAGTCATGGTGCACGTTGCCTTCTACCGCAACAGTTCGTCTCTTTTCTCTCTTCCCTTGTTTTTCATTTTTCTGCATTCAAGTTATTGTTTGTAATGATTTCATGTTTTTTAGAGATTTTCAATTAAATTAAAATGTTGGGTCTTTGTATTTAGGTAATTTGGAATTGAAAGTTTGCATCTTTCATTGGATATCTTGCTATAAAATTGTATTTTTAGTTGTGTTATTTCCCCAATTTGATTTTAGGGTTGAAGATGTTACTTCAATGATCCATATATGAAACATTATGATTAATGATTTGGGAATTGTTATTGGATTATAAAGGGAATAGTTCTCCATGCTTCAGCTGAACTTTGCTTTTAGATTATCGGTTTTTCTAGCGTGTATCCTCGGCCCTTAGAGCAAACATTCAACACCTATATGAATTTAATTAAATAAAATGAGTTTAAGCTTCAATTGCGCACACCATAAGAAAACTGGTTATGAACTATTTTCATGATCTTAAGCTATGTTACTTTTATTCGGCTCTGCAAATGTTGAGGAGTGTCGGGTGTAGTTATTTTCTCGCAAGTTTTCAATTTTTTGGTCAAAAATGAAGTGTCGAACTCTTCAAGTGGCAGGCAAGCAACATACCACTCAAGTGGAGTGTTGGAGTAACATAGACCTTAGGTAGGTATTTCTGTAGTCGGGTGTCCTTTTAAAAAAGTCCGAGGTTTGAACTTTTAGACACATTTTGAGAAAGGATTTATTGGGTTCAGTTGTGCTTTTAGATTATAATCTACATTTGTTGTTCAGCTGAACTTATAGATGAGACATTTCGAATAATGTCTCCCTTTGACCTTGTAGATGGGTTCATTTGTGCTTTGAACATATATGACACGTTTTTAAAAATGATTTGGTTTCAATTGTTCTTTTAGATTATATACTACAATTGTGCTTGAGTTGAATTTATAGATGAAATATGTTGAATAATCTCCCTGTGTGATGTTTAGATGGGAAGACGTTTAAGAAGCCACGTCGTCCATATGAGAAGGAACGTTTGGATTCTGAGTTGAAACTAGTGGGAGAGTATGGGCTACGCAACAAGAGGGAATTGTGGAGGGTTCAGTATGTTCTGAGTCGTATTCGTAATGCTGCAAGGCATCTTCTTACCCTTGATGAGAAGAACCCTCGTCGTATCTTTGAAGGTGAAGCCCTTTTGAGGAGAATGAACCGATATGGACTTTTGGAAGAGAGTCAGAACAAGCTCGATTATGTCTTGGCCTTGACTGTTGATAACTTCTTGGAGAGGCGCCTTCAGACACTCGTATTCAAGTCTGGCATGGCCAAGTCTATTCATCATGCTAGGGTTCTCATCAGGCAGAGGCACATAAGGTATCTTCTTTTGTTGCTTTTTTTTTGCCATTTGTGAATTTATTGGTTGTTTGGATCCCCAGTAGTATCCAGAAGTTAAAGTGTAGTGATTCCATTTGTGCATTTCTTGTTACATCTTGCTCGTGTAGTCGTGTGAATTTGGTTTGGTTTGTTATCGTATTAGTTATTGTGCTTACTTATTTTGCTTACTCTAGTTCAAAGGGGCATCTCTTGAACAACAATTCTTCCTAAGAAACACTGAAAGCTGTCTCTTTTGTAGCTTACGAGAGACTAGCTACTAATCACCGAAATCTCCCTTTGTATGCTTCCTTTAGTGTTGATGTTGGCGCGTTTTTTCTTGACACTGCTCACTCTCTTCAATTTAATGACCATATAAACTTGATTACTTACGCTCACAATTTCTAATGTAAAACCTTGTACTTCGGATAATCAGTGACATATCTCCTTGTATGTTCCCCTCTTGTGATTCGAATTAGCTCTGATGTGAAGAAATGGGTTAAACTCTATTTTAGTTCTTGTGTAATACTCAATTAAAACTGGAAACATATTTTTATTTATTTTTAGAAAAAAAAAAATTGCTGTGCCTACGTATAATGTTACTCTACATGTTTCTGACATATCGGACATCTTTTATATAACAGGGTTGGCAGACAGGTGGTGAACGTGCCGTCATTCATGGTTAGGCTTGATTCCCAGAAGCACATTGACTTTTCACTTACTAGTCCCTTTGGTGGAGGCCGTCCAGGCCGTGTGAAGAGAAAGAACCAGAAAGCTGCTGCCAAGAAGGCTTCTGGTGGAGATGGTGACGATGAAGATGAAGAGTGAGTCATCTAGCCATTTTCTTTTGTAGGCTTCGAGTTATTGAGTACCCAGACTACCCATTCTTGAGAATCTGTCCTTGATTTAGATATATCCCGTTTGCCAACTTATCGTGATTTTGATATTATTATGTCATTGTAGGAATATTGAATCTGTTTTGTTAGATTAAGTTATAACATCTGTATTTTTCTGGGATTGATATTACAAGCGTAATTTCCAAACTGAGTGCGATATTGATCTGAATTGTCGTGAATTGAATGCAAAATAGGCATCCGTGTCCTATGTTCTACTTTCGTGTTCCATTGTGTTTCACTACATCTACACAAACTTCTATCAGATTAAAGAAACGATTTTTCAAAAAAAAGGTAGTGAAACACAAGATGAAACAAGAAATAGGACTCGGAAAATGGGGAAACAATAATGCCACAAAGCGGACGTTCACCTATTATCAAATTTAATTTTACTATTTGTTAATTAGACCCGTGTCGACTAATGAACTACTGCAAATTTATTTATTTAAATAGGCTTTGTTAGCGACAAAATAAACGAAAAAATAATTAGGTTTAATCTAATCCTATATCGTATTATTGATGACGATTTTCGAGTAGTTTAGTTTATTTTCTATGTGATCTGCAATCGATCCGTCGTCATTATTTAAAATATTTTTTCCGAGACTTGTCAGTTACTCAATCGTAGAGTTGTATATGGCTGGCCGGTTCATTAGGTCCGTCTCGTACTCTCGTCCGGCCAGCTAACAAAGCGGGACAATGCATTTTTTCAAAATTTACAAATGCGTGGACCACAACCCGCAAAACCACATATCCGTGGGCCAAAAAATATCATATTAGTCCGGCTGACCCAAGCCTGTATTTAACCACCTCTACGGCTCTACTCAGTTGCCAATAAAATACAAAACAATAAACTAATGATATGTCTTATTTAAGATAATTTTAACTAGTTTAGAGCCCGCGTAATAAATGCGCGGTTTTTATAGAGTTTTTATTTTTTTTATTACTTAATCATAAATTAACACCTTATTAATTTTTTATATTTCACGTAATTATATTTTGATATAAGAAAAAAAATTGAACTGCAAAATTATTCAAGAAAACCGAGTAAAATTGAACTGTAAAATAGTTCATTAATTGTTCATTTTCTCGTTATTGCATTTTGCTTCGAAAAAAAAAAAAAAAAAAAAAACTAAAAATTAATTCAAGTGAATTGAGTAATGTGATGAAATGAGTTTTTTAAAAAGTATTTTTTATACCACAAAGCTAACGATTCCAATTTTATAAATTCTCTCAATTTCTTTTCATCATGAAAGTAATCAAAACGATTTATAGTATGAGTCAGGTCATTTTAAATAATAGCATCAATAAAAGATTTAATAGTTTCTAGTTTTATATTATTTATTTATATTTTAATTAAAATATTATAGTTTAATATTAAGTGAAAATATATAATTTAATGATTAATTCTAAAGAAAAAAAATTGTATAATGAAATATATTATAATTACTAATTTTCTTATTTAATAAAAACAATTAAATTATCATAGTTTCCTTATTTAAAAAAATGCTTTTTGGAGTGAAAACTTATGAATTCACCTATTCTTTTAGTATATAGAGGATTAAATCTCTCACAACCTTTCTTTTATTTTGCCTTATTTAAATTGTTTGTGAGTGTCATCTTAACTTAAGACAGTCTTAGTAAATGTCAACTAACCTAAGTTGAAACTCCACCAGCATCAAAATCGTTCTTATAAGCTCCCTTTACCCTAACAAAAAAAATTAGAAAAATCTTAATGAAGAATTCGTGTTCAAATAAGTAAAGAAAAGGGGAAAAAAAAAATAATTAGGGTATAACAAGTTGATGAAATATTGAGTTTGGCTCATGTAGTCATGTGGCATCTAGAAGATTAGAACATGTTTATTTACTTTAGGTGCACGAGAAAGGAAGATAAGTAGGAAGAAGTTTGCTTTAGATGATGAAAAGATAAGTGGGAATAATAAGGCTTTTTTACTAAGAGAAGATATACAGCAGCGTCTTGTTTGTGACGGACATTATCCGTCACAAGCTGAAGACGAATAGTGCTCCTTTTACAATAAGGCAGGTGGGAGGGCATGTGGGAGAGAAATGAAGCACCTCATAGATAGTGTCATTTGCATATTGTGAGAGGGGCACTATCCGTATTCAGTTTGTGACGGATAATACCGTCTTCAATGAGAATTTGCGGAAGATATATGGGCAATAAAGTTGAAATGTTCTTATTTATCAAAGCCAACAACCCCATACTCGTGAATTTTCCTTGACTTGAACAATAAAGGGAGACATGTGTACGTTGCGTTATCGGGACGTTTGGTTCGTACAAAGATTGAAGAAAAAAAAAAAAAAGGATGAAAATTCCTAAAAATAGTTACCCTTTAATTATCGTAAATGGTTGGTGCGACCTTAAAAAAAATGGACGAAGCCATTCACCGTCTTGAACAGGAGCCAATTGGCCCAATTCCTCTTTATCGCCACCACCATCAGTCCATCACCACCGTTATCGTTCCCCGTCCAATAACCCTAGACCAATACTCCCCCATTGAAGAAAAATAATTCTTATTTGACTTAAAAAAATTCTCTTTTAAAAACATTTTTAAACTTTTTGTTAATACTAGATCATTTTTTTTGTTTATCCTAGGGTCGAGCTCGGTTAAACAATCCCAACCCTGGCAGAGGCCAATCGACCCACCTCTAATACATTATTTGAAAATAATGCTGAATCAATGACCTAACCCGCCTCGACTTGCCCCAAATTTAATAATTGTTTGAAAATAATGCTGAATTGGTGACAGGCCTGCCCACGCCCACCCTCGACCCAGACCTGGCCGATCTCAAGTCCACCTCCATTATGCCCTGCTCGCCCAGCGTTGACCCGCCTCCTACCCAGGTTGGTTATGGGATCGTCTAAACAAGTCTGGCTCGCCCTCAGATCAACCCGCCCTAGAACTGGCCCATGACCATTGCTAATATGGAAGACGAGACACAAGAAGTGTAAATAACACCTAAGAACTTACAAAATCAATACTATATATATATTTCTGAAACCAAGGAACTTCAACGTAATTAAATAAATCTATACAAATTAATTATACTGTATAAATTTTAATCGATAGCACTGTGCGATGGACCCGACCAAGGGACTTCAACGTAAATATTATATAGTTTTGGTTTAAGCATAAATTTAGAGAATATCAAAATATGGTGATTTTCCTTAAAATAAACATGTCCCACTTTTGGTATTAGTTAGTATAAAGAATGTTAATTATTTACATAGACAAATATAATATAAGTATGTTATATTTTGAAAACTATTAAAAGGTAAATACATCAAGCTGGATTTCTAAAAAATATAATATTCCATAATTATTTCGATTTGATTTAATGCATATATGTAATATATTTATTTAAATATACAAGTTTCTTAAAATTGCATGCCTAAATAGTAAAAGTAATTCTAATAATATGGTGAAAAAAATTGTAATAACATTGCATATATAGTAATATGATAGTAACCACTCATTTAAATAGTGAGCGGGGTAGTGAAAGTAATAGAAATAACAATAAGAGTAGTGAAATTATCAATATTAATGCGGTAATAGTGAAAGTAACAATCATTACGGCGGGAGTAATGAAAGTAACAGTAGTAATAACGAATGTAGTAAAAGTAACAATATTAAAAACAAAAGAAAGTATATATGAATAATGAGCTAACCAATCTATTTAAGTAAAATATTAATAACGGGAGTAGTGAATTTGCCTCATAATTTATTTCATCGAAATTTTAAGATATGCAATAGAAAAATATATTAATGATAAATTTATGAGTTATACAACTTTAATGTAATTTTATTTAATTGAATGTAAATTTTAATGTTAAAAAAAGGTAGCCCGGACGGAGCCAGACACCAATACTAGTGTTTGTCTTATAATCTTATATATACGAGTGGGAGCAACGAGAAAAAGGAACATACATCGGACGTACTACCTCATACTTTATTTATTTTTGAGCATATATGTATTTTTTCTAAGCTTATTACTCCAAACTTTATTTGTTTTTGAGCATATGTGTATTTTTTCTGAGCTTATAAAAGTTTATATGTTAAATTTTAAATTTTTTCTTATCAAAACTCAAATTTGACTAAGTTTATATTTAATGTTTTTGAGTTTTATTGTAATTTTTTGAGCTAATTGTCTTAGTAAATAAACTCAAAAACTTTATAACAAAACTCATAATTTTTAAAACAAAACTCATAAACTTTATTATAATGCTAAAAAACTATAAAATTGGTGGTAGTACATCGGATTTATAATCCACTTACTGGGGAGCAACACGATTTTCCGTAAGTGGATTATACATCCGATGTACTACCACCAATTTTATAATTTTTGAGCATTATAATAAAGTTTTTGAGTTTTGTTTTAAAAATTATGAGTTTTACTATAAAGTTTCTGACTTCATTTACTTAGACAATTAGCTCAAAAAATTACAATAAAACTCAAAAATATTACATATAAACTTAGTTAAATTTGAGTTTTGACAAGAAAAAAATTAAAATTTAACAAAAAAACTTTTATAAGCTAAAAAAAAAAATACACATATGATCAAAAACAAATAAAGTTTGAGGTAATAAGCTCATAAAAAATACATATATGCTCAAAAAAAAATATATATATAAGGTAATACATCCGATGTAGGTTCCTTTTTGCACAATTTTGGACTACCTCGTATAAATAATTACATAAGAATTAATTAAATAGAAACAAAAAGTGGGCCATAAATTAAAATGGCACTGTAAGTTGAATACGCAAGCAGGCCATTATGATGCACTATACCTTAAACTGTAAACCAAACAACTGGCTCGAAATGGTCCCTTCAAGATTTGGTCCTTTATGAACCCGATTAGTCTCTTTTAAGACCGATTAAAATCAGTAGTAAAGCTAGGGCGGGTTAGTAGGAGCGCTCCCCGGCCCCTCTAGCGGATTAAAATTTCGGAACTTTTTAACTAAAGTTTTCGAAATCTTTTCGAGTGTATTTTGTATCATTACCACTCCTCCCCTCTTAAAATCTTTAACCTCCTAAACTTGAATCTTGGCTCCGCCACTAATTAAAACGACTTAGTAGTTAGAAATATCTCACTTATATGGATACGATAAATATCGTGTTATTTTCTAGACATTTAGTTTTATTTTATTTAACATATTTGATCTCTTTTAAGGTCAAAATAGATACTTTCGTCCTAAATAATTTGTGTCATAGACCACCTAAAAACCAATCTTGTTTTGTTAATTTGTTAAATTTGGAAATCCTCTATCTTTATTAATATAATATAAAAAAACATACGAATATAAAATAATTTGGGAAAAATATGAAAAATCAAAATATTACAAAACCAAACATTTTACATAATTTGTCAAGTTTATTTGGCGCAAGAGTAAAATAAGAAATTCATACAAAGTATAATCAGAGATTGGGCTAAAATTTGTTTGGCCTGAGAGTAATTATTATTATTACTACTTTTATTCGACTTAATTCTAATAATAACATTAATTCATGTATTTTTTTACGGATTTAAAAGTCACCCGTGCATTTTTTGCACGGGATTAAAACTAGTACATCATTAATCGAGAAACATTTGGTGAAATTTATGAGAGGAAATAATCTTATTCATTAGTATATTTTGTCAACAATTTAAAATAATTGTGTCGATAATATTTAGTCACAAATTCTTATTTAAAAGTGACATTATTTGTCTTAAACTTTAAACGAGTTAAATACATAGCAAATCCACATAGCAAGTTGTCTAGAAAATACCAGAATTTTTATCAGTGTTACACCTATGGCCTTTGGGCTATGGTAACACCTGACTCGTCTCAAACTTAAGACGGATAATATCGTTTTTAGGAAGACATTTGATATTTAGTATCTCTATTATGAAGCACTATACCTTAAAATGTACGGAAAATGCACGCGGTGTCCTTGAGGTTTGCTTTTTTGCCCGAAATACCCAATTTTTTTATCCGGAAAACTTTAAGTGGCCATAACTCATGTTTACGAGTTCAAAAAGTGATATTTTTTTTTTCAAATTGATCATCTTTCCGGGAACTACGACTTGAAAAAAAAAATTGTTAAGTTTGGAATTCGTGACCAAGAGATATGGTTACTCAAAGTTTGTTCGGTAAAAAAAAACTTTGACACGCAATAACTCCTAGCCACGTGATCCAAATACGATAATTTTTTTTTTT